>JAIUJO010003629.1:32500-35000 GCA_023846275.1 Vanilla planifolia | reverse complement strand
TTCTCCTCTTCTTCTTCATCTTCATCTTCTCCATCTTCCTCTCCTTCTTCTTCTTCTCCTACTCCTTCTTCTCCTTCTTCTTCTTCCTCTTCTCCTTTTTCCTCTTCTCCTCTTCTTCTTCATCTTCATCTTCTCCATCTTCCTCTCCTTCTTCTTCTTCTCCTTCTCCTTCTTCTCCTCCTTCTTCATCTTCTTCATCTACTTCTTCTCCCACTTCCACTTCTTCTTCTTCTTCTTTTTCTTCTTCTTCTCCTCTTCTGCTTACTCTCCTTCTTCTCCTCCTCCTCCTTCTTCTCTTCTCCTTATCCTTCCTCTACTCCTTCTTCTCCTTCTTCCTCTTCGTCTTCTCATTCTTCTTCCTTTTCTTCCTCTTCTACTTTTTCTTGTCCTTCTTCCTCTTCTTCTTATTCTTCTTGACCTTCTTCTCCTTCTTTTTCTTCTTCTCCTTCTTCTTCTCCTCCTCCTTCTTTCTCTTCTTCTCCTTCTTCTTCTTCTTCTTCTTTTTCTCCTTCCTCTCCTTATTTTGCTCCTTCTTCTTCTTATTCTTCTCCTTCTTCTTCTTCTTTTACTCCTTCTTATTCTTCTTCTACTTCTTCTTTTTCATCATCTTCTACTCCTTTTTATTATCCTTCTTCTTCTTCTTCTTCTTCTTCTTTTACTTCTTCTCCTTCTTCTTCTCCTTTTTCTTCTTCTCCTTATTCTTCTACTTCTTCTTCTTCCTCTTCTCCTTCTTCTTCTACATCTCCTTCTTCCCCTACACCTACTTCTTCTTCTTCTCCTTCTCCCTTCTTCATCTCCTTCTTCTCCTTCTTCAACTTCTTCTTCACCTCTTCTTCTCCTTCTTCTCCTTCTTCTCCTTCTTCTTTTTCTTCTTCTCCTTCTTCTTCTTCTCCTTCTTTTCTTCTTCTTCCCTTCTTCTTCTTCTTCTCATTCTTCTACCTCTTCTTCTCTTTCTTCTTCTTCTCCTTCTTCTCCTTCTTCTTCTCCTTCTTCTTCTTCTTCTCCTTCATCTTCTCCTTCTTCTTCTACTTCTCCTGCCTCTTCTCCTTCTTTTCCTTCTACTTCTTCTTCTTCTTCTTCTTCTTCTTCTCCTTCTTCATCTTCTCCTATTCTTTTTCTTATTCTTCATCTTCTTCTTCTTCTTCTCCTTCTTCTTCTTGCATTCTATTTTTTTTTCTTGACGCCTGGAATTCTTTGTTTAGCTCTAGAATTCTTCTTCTTCTCGTTCTTCTTCTTCTCCTTCTTCTTCTTCTTCTTCTCCTTCTTCACTTTCCTCTTCTTCTTCTCCTTCTTTTTCTTCTCCTTCTTTGTTATGTTCTCCTTCTTCTCCTTCTTTGTCATGTTCTCCTTCTTCTCCTTATTCTTCTTCTTCTTCTTCTCCTTCATCTTTTTCATCTTCTTCTCCTTCTTCTTCACCTTCTTATTCTTCTATTTCTTCTACTTCTTTTTCTCCTTTTTGTTCTTCTCCTCCTCCTCCTTCTTCTTCTTCTCCTTCTCCTTCTTCTTCATTTCTCTTTCATATTCCTCTTCTTCTCCTTCTTCTTCTTCTTCTTCTCCTCCTTCTCCATCTTCCTCTGGTTCTTCTTCTTCTTCTTCTTCTCCTTCTCCTTCGTCTTCTCCTTCTTCTTCTTCTTCTTCTCCTCCTTCTTCTCTTTCATCTTCTCATTCTTCTTCTTCTTCTTTTTCTTCTTCTACTTCTTCTTGTCCCACTTCTCCTTCTTCTTCTCCTTCTTCTTCTTCTTGTTCTTCTTCCTCTTCCTTTTCTTTTTCTTCTTCCTCCTCCTCTCCTTCTTCTTCTTCTTCTTCCTCTTCTTCTTCTTCTCCTTTTTCTTCTCCTTCTTCTTTTCCTTCTTCTTCTTCTTCTTCTCCCACTTCTTCTTTTCCTTCTTCTTCTCCTTATTCTCCTTCTTCACCTTCTCCATCTTCTTCTTCTTCTTTTTCTTCTACTCCTCCTTCTTCTTCACCTTCTTCTTCATCTTCTACTTCTTCTTCTCCTTCTTCTCCTTCTTCTTCTTCTTCTTCTTCTTCTTCTTTTTCCTCTTCTTCTTCTCCTTCTTCTTCTTCTTCTTCTTTTTCTTCTTCCTCCTCCTGTTCTCCTTCTTCTTCTTCTTCTTCTTCTTCTCCTTCTTCTTCTTCTTCTTCTTCTTCTTCTTCTTCTTCTCCCATTTCTTCACCTCCTCCGTCTCCATCTTCTTCTTCTCCTTCTTCTTCTTCTCCTCCTCCTCCTTCTTCTTCTTCTTCTTCTCCTTCTCCTTTTCTTCTTCTTCTTCGTCTTCTTCTTCTTCTTCTTCTTCTCCGTCTCCTTCTTCTTCTTCTCCTTCTTCTTCTTCTTCTTCTCCTTCTCCATCTTTCCCTTCTGCTTCTTCATCTTCTTCTTCTTCTCCTTTTCATTCTTCTTCTTCTTCTTCTTCTTCTTCTTCTTCTTCTCCTTCATCTTCTTCTTCTTCCTGTTCTACTTCTTCTTCTCCTTGATCTCCTTCTTCTTCTTCTTCTTCTCCTT
>JAIUJO010003629.1:2500-5000 GCA_023846275.1 Vanilla planifolia | reverse complement strand
CTCCTCCTTCTTGTCTTCTACTCCTTCTTGTTCTCCTTCTTCTTCTACTTCTCCTTCTTCTTCTTCTTCTTATCCTTCTATTTCTCCTTCTTCTTCTTCTTCTTCTTCTTCTGCTCCTCCTCCTTCTTCTTCAACTACTTCTTCTTCTTCTTCTTCTTCCTCTTCTTCTTCTTCTCCTTCTGCTTCTTCTTCTTCTTTTTCTTCTTCTTCATCTTCTTCTTCTTCTTCTTGTTCACCTTCTTCTTTTTCTTCTTCTTCTTCTTCTTCCTCTACTTCTCCTTCTTCTTCTTTTACTTCTTCTTCATCTTCTTCCTCTTCTCCTTTTTCTTCTACAACTTCTTCTTCTCCTTCTTCTTCTCCATCTTATTCTTCTTCTCCCTCTTCTTCTTCACCTTCTTCTTCCTCTCCTTCTTCTTCTTCTTCGTCTTCTTCTTCTCCTCCTTCCTTTTCTTCTTGTTCTTGTTCTTCTTCTTTTTCTTCTTCTCCTCCTTCTCCTTCTTCTTCTTCTTCTTCTCCTTCTCCATCTCCTTCTCCTTCTCCTCCTTCTTCTTCTTCTCCTTCTTCTTCTTCTTCTTCTTCTCTTTCTCCTTCTTCTTCTTCTTCTTCTTCTTATCCTTCTCCTTCTTCTTCTTCTTCTTCTTCTCCTTCTTCTTCTTCTTCTTCTTCTTCTCCTTCTTCTCCTTCTTCTCCTTCTTCTTCTTCTTCATCTTCTCCTTCTTCTTGTTCTTCTTTGCCTTCTACTTCTTCTAATTCTCTTTCTTCTTGTCTTCCTTCTTCTTCTCCTCCTTCTTCTTCTTCTTTTTTCCACTTTTTCTTCTTCTCCTTCTCCTTCCTCTCCTTCTTCTTCTTCTTCACCTTCTTCTTCTTCTCGTTCTCCTTCATCTTCTCCTTCTACTTCTTCATCTCCTTCTCCTTCTTCTTCTTCTTCCAACTTCTTCTCCTTCTTCTTCTTCGTCTTCTTGTTCTTCTCCTACTCACCTTCTTCTTCTTCTTCTCCTTCTTCTTGTTCTTCTTCTTCTCCTCCTCCTTCTTGTTCTTCTACTTCTCCTTCTCTTTCTCCGTCTTCCCCTTCTCCTCCTTCTCCTTCTCCTTCTCAATCCGCATCTTCTTCTTCTTCTTCTTCTTCTCCTCCTTCTCCTTCTTCTTCTTCTTCTTTTCTTTCTTCTTTTTCACCTTCTCCTTCTCCTTCTTCTTCTCCTTGTCCTTCTTCTTCTCCTTCTTCTCCTTCTTTTTCTTGTCCTTCTCTTTCTTCTCCTTGTTCTCCTTCCGCTTCTTCTTCTTCTTCTTCTTCTTATCCTCCTTTTTCTTCTTCTTCTTCACCCTTTTCTTCTCCTCCTCCTCCTCCTCCTTCTTCTTCTTCTTCTTCTTCATCCACTGCTTCTCCTTCATCTTCTTCTTGTTCTTCTTCTTCTTCCTATTCTCCTTCCCCATCTTCTTCTTCTTCTTCTTCTTCTCCTTCTTCTCCTTCTTCTTCTCCTTCTTCTTCTTCTTCTTCTTCTTCTACTTCTTATCATTCTTCTTCCTCTCCTTCTTCTTCTTCTCCTTGTTCTTCTTCTTCTTCTTCTTCTCTTTCTTCTTCTTCCCCTTCTTCTTCTTCTACTTCTCCTTCTTCTCCTCCTTCTTCTTATTCTCCTTCTTCTTCTTCTTCATCTTCATCTTCTTCTTCTTCTTCTTTTTCTTCTTCTTCTCTCTTCTTCTTCTTCTTCTCCAACTTCTCCCTCTCCTTCTTCTCCTTGTTCTCCATCTTCTCATCAACATCATCATCTTCTTCTTCTCCTCATCCTCCTCGTCCTCCTTCTCCTTCTTCTTCTTCTTTTTCTTCTTATCCTTCTTCTTCTCCTCCTTTTTATTCACCTTCTTCTCCTTCTTCTTCTACTTCTCCTTCTTCTTCTTCTCCTTCTTCATCTTCTTCTTCGACTACCTCCTCTTCTTCTACTTCTAATTCTTCTTCTTCTTCTTCTTCTTCTTCTCTTCATTTTCTTCTTTTTCTTCTTCTTCTTCTTCTTGTTCTTCTTCCTCTTCTTATTCTCCCTCTTCTTTTTCTTCTTCACGTTCTTCTTCCTCTTCCACTTCTCCTCCTCCTCCTCCTTTTTCATCTTCTCCTTCTCCTTCTTCTTGTTCGTTTCCTGCTTCTTCTTCTTCTTCTTCTTCTTCTTCGTTTACTTCTTCTCCTATTTCTCCTTCTTCTACTTCTTCTTCTTCTTCTTCTCCTTCTTCTTCTTCTTCTTCCTATTCTCCTTCTCCTTCTTCTTCTTCTTCTCTTCTCCTTCTCCTTCTTCTTCTCCTTGTTCTTCTTCTTCTTCTTCTTCTTCTCCTTCTTCTTCCCCTCCTTCTTCTTCATCTCCTTGTCCTTCTTCCTCTTCTTCCGCTTCTACTTCTTCTTCTTCTTCTTCTTTTTCTGCTTCTACTTCTTCTTCTTCTTCTTCTTCTCCTTCTTAATCTTCTTCTACTCCTACTCCTTCGACTTCTCCTTCTTCTTGTTCTTCGACTTCTCGTTCTC
>JAIUJO010002892.1:42500-47994 GCA_023846275.1 Vanilla planifolia | reverse complement strand
AAGCAGGACAAGAGCAGGAAGAAAAGAAGTAAATGAAGAAGAAGAAGAAGAAGAAGAAGAAGAAGAAGAAGAAGAAAAAGAAGAAAATGAAGAAGAAGAAGCTGACGAAGAAGGGGAAGAAGAAGATGAAGAAGAAGTAGAAGAAGAAGTACAAGAAGAAGAAGAATAAGAATAATAATTATCACAATAAGAAGAAAAAGAAAAAGGAGAAGAAGAAGAAGAAGAACAAGAAAGAAGAGGTGGAAAATGAAGAAGAAGAAGAAGGAGAAGAAGAAGAACGAGAAGTAGGACAAAAAGATGAAGTAGATGAAGCAGAAGAAAAAAGAGAAGAAGAATAGGAAGAAGAATTAGAGGAAGAATAAGAAGTACAAGATGATGAAGAAGAAGAAGGAGAAGTAGTAATTGAAGTAGAAGAGGAGTAAGAAGTTGTAGTAGGAATAGTAAAGAGGAAGAAGAAGTAAGAGTGTAAGAAGAAGAAGAAGAAGAAGAAGAGGAAGAAAAAGAAGGAGAAGAAGAAGAAGAAGAAATAAAAGTAGAAGAAGTAGAAGTAGTGGAAGAAGAAGAAGAAGATGAAGAGGAAGAATAACAAAAGAAGAAGAAGAAGAAGAAGAAGAAGAAGAAGAAGGGAAAGAAGTAGTAGAAGAAGTAATAGGAAGAAGAAGAGGAAGAAGAAGAAGAATAGGAAAAAGAAGTAGAAGAAGAAGAAGAAGAAGAAAACGTAGTGGTTGTAGTACCACTAGTAGTAAAAGAAGAAGAAGAAGAAGAAGAAGAAGAATAAGAGGAAGAAGAGAAAGAAGAAGAAGAAGTAGAAGAAGAGGGAGAAGAAGAAAGAGAAAGAGAAGAAGAAGAAGAAGAAGTAGATAAAGAAGAAGTAGATAAAGAAGAAGAAGAAGGATTAGATAATGAAAGAGAAGAAGAAGCTGAAGAAGAGGATGATGATGAAGAAGAGGAAGAAGAAGAAGAAGAAAAAGAAGAAAAAGAAGAAGAAGCATAAGAAGAAGAAGAAGAAGTAGAGGAGGAAGTAGAATGATAAGTAGAATAAGATGAAAAAGAAGATGAACAAGAAGAAGTAGATGATGAAGAAGGAGATGATGAAGAAGGAGATGAATAAGAGGAACAAGAAAAAGGAGAAGTGGAGACAGAACAAGAATAAGAAAAGGAAGAAGAAGAAGAAGTGAAAAGAAGAAGAGGAACAAGAAGAAGAAGAGGAAGAAGAAGAAGAAGAATTAGGACAAGAAGAATCCATGGAAAAGAACAAGGAGAAGAAGAAGAAGAAGAAGATAAAGAAAATGAAGAAGAATAAGTAGAAGAAGTAGAAGAACAAGAAGATGAATAATCAAAAGATGAAGAAGAAGAAGAAGAAAGAGAAGAAAAAGTTGTAGATGAAGAAGACGGATAAGTAAGACGACAAGGAAGAAGTAGAAGAAAAAATTGCAAGCAAAAGAAGAAGAAGAAGAACAAGAAGAAGAATAAGTAGGAGAAGAACAAGAAGGTGAAGAAGAAGAAGAAGAAGAAGAAGAAGAAAAAGAAGAAGAAGAACAAGAAGAAGAAGTGAAAGAAGAAAATGAAGAAGAGGAAGAAATTGAAAAAGAAGAAGATGAAAAAGAAGAAGAAAAAGAAGAAGAACCAGAACAAAAAAAGGAGATGAAGAAGAAGAAGAAGCCAGAGAATAAGAGGGAGAAGAAGAAGAAGAAGAATAAGTTGAATGTGAAAAAGAAGAAGAAAAAGAAGAAGAAGAAGAAGAAGGAGAAAAAGAAGAAGAAGAAAAAGAAGGAAAAGAAAAAGAAGATAAGGAAGAAGAGGAAGAAGAAAAAGTAGAAGGAGAGGAAGAAGAAGAAGAAGAAGAAGAAGTAGAGGAAGTAGAAGGAGAAAAAGACAAGGAAAAAGGTGACAAAGAAGAAGACGGACAAGAAGAAGAAAAAGTATACAATATTAACAAAACAAGTAATAGAAGAAGGAAGGGAAAAAGAAGAAGAAGTAGAAAAGGAAGAAGAAAAAGAAGAAGAAGAAGAAGAAGAAGAAGAAGAAGAACTAAGAAAAAAAGAAGAAGAAAAAGAAGAAGGAGAAAAAGAAGAACAGGAAGAAGAAGAACCAGATGAAGTAGGAGAAGAAAAAGAAGGTTAAGAAGAAGAAGGAGAAGAAGAGGAAGAAGAAGAAGTAGTACAAAAAGAGGAGGAGAAAGAATTAAAAGAAGAAGAACAAGAAGAAGAAAAGTTAAAAAAGTAGAAGAAGAAAAAAAGAAGAAGAAGAAGATGAAGAAGAAGAAGAAGAAGAAAAAGAACTAAAAGAAGTACAAGAAAAAGAAGAAGAAGAAGAATTAGAAGAAGAAGAAGAAGTAAAAGAAGAAGAAAAGTTAAAAAAACAGAAGAAGAAAAAAAGAAGAAGAAGAAGATGAAGAAGAAGAAGAAGAAGAAAAAAAACTAAAAGAAGTACAAGAAAAAGAAGAAGAAGAAGAAGAAGAATTAGAAGAAGAAGAAGAAGAAGTAAAAGCAGAAGAAAAGGAAGAAGAAGAAGAAGGAAAGAAAGTAGAAGAAGAAGAAGAAGAAGAAAAAGAAGCAATAAGAAGAAGAAGAAGTAGAAGAAGAAGAAGTGCAGGATGAAGAAGAAGAAGATGAAGAAGAATATGTAAAAGAAAGCGAAGGAGAAGAAGAAGAAGAAGAAGAAGATGAAGAAGAAGAAGAACGAGAAAATCAAGAAGTAGAAGAAGAAGAAGAAGAAGAAGAAGAAGAAGAAGAAGAAGAAGGAGAATAAGAAGAAGAAGAAGAAGAAGAAGAAGAAGAAAATAGTGAAGAGAAGAAGAGGAAGAGAAGAAGAACTAGAAGAATAAGAAGAAGAAGAAGAAGAAGAAGAAAAAGAAAAAGAAGAGAAAGAAGTTGAAGGGAAAGAAGAAAAAAAGGAAGTAGAAGTAGAAGAAGAAGAAGAAGAAGAAGAGAAGGAGAAGAAGAGTAATGTGAAGGAGTAGAAGAGGAAGAAGAAGAAGAAAAAGAAAAATAAGAAGAAGAAGAGGATGAAGAAGTAGAAGGAAGAGGAGGAGGAGAAGAAGAAGAAGTAAAAGAAGAGGAAGAAGAAGAAGAACAAGTGGACGAAGAAGAAGAGGAAGTAGAAGGTAGAAGAGGAAGAGAAAAGAGAAGAAGAAGAAGAAGAAGAAGAAATAAAAGAAGAAGTACAATAAGAAGAAGAAGAAATTGAAGAAAAAGATGAAGAAAAGGATGAAGAAGTAGAAGAAGAAGAAAAAGAAGGCAATGAAAAAGAAAAAGAAGAAGAAGACGAATAAGAATAAGAATGAGAAGAAGAAGAAGAAGAAGAATAAGATGAAGATGATGAAGAAGAAGATGAAGAAAAAGAAGAAGAAGAAGAAGAAGAAGAAGAAGAAGAAAAAGAAGAAGAAGAAGGAGATGAAGATGAAGAAGAAGAACAGGAAGAAGAAAAAGAAGAAGGAAAAGAAGAAGTTGAAGAAGTAGAAGATGTTGTAGAAGAAGAAGACGAAGAAGAAGAAGAAAAAGAAAAGATGAAGAAGAAGAAGAGGAAGAAGAAGTAGAAGGAGGAGGAGGTGAAGGAGAAGAAGAAGAAGATGAAGAAGTGGAAGAAGAAGAAGAAGAAGAAGTGGAAGAAGAAGAAGAACAAGAACAGTAGTAGCAGGTAGAAGAGGAAGATAAAAGAGAAGAAGAAGAAGATGATGAAGAAGAAGAAGAAGAAATAAAAGAAGAAGTACAAGAAGAAGAAGTAGAAGAAATAGTAGAAAAAGATGAAGAAGAGGTAGAAGATGTTGAAGAAGAAGAAGAAGAAGGCAAAGAAAAAGAAAAAGAAGAAGAGGAAAAATAAGAATAAGAATGAGAAGAAGAAGAAGAAGAAGAAGAAGAATAACATGAAGATGATGAAGAAGAAGTTGAAGAAGAAGAAAAAGAAGAAGAAGAAAAAGAAGGAGATGAAGAAGAAGTAGAAGAACAGGAAGAAGAACAAGAAGAAGAAAAAGAAGGAGAAGAAAAGGAAGAAGAAAAAGAAAAAGAGGAAGCAGATGTAGAAGAAGAAGAAGAGGAAGATGATGAAGAAGAAGAAGAAGAAGAAGAATAAGAATAACAACAACAAGAAGAAGATGATGATGATGAAGAAGGAGAACAAGATGATGATGAAGAAGAAGCAAAAGATGAAGAAGAAGAAAAAGAAGAAGAAGAAGAAGAAGAAGAAGAAATAAAAGAAGAAGAAGAAGGAGAAGAAGTGGAAGAAAGTAAATGGGGGGACAAGAAGAAAGAGAAGGAGAAGAAGGAGGAGAAGAAGAAGAAGAACAAAAAGAAGAAGATGATGAGGAAGAAGAATTAGAAGAACTAGTCAAAGAAGGAGAAGAAGAAGAAGGGGAAGACGAAGAGGAAGGAGAAGAAGAAGAAGAAGAAGAAGAAGAAAAAGGTGAAGAAGTTGAAGAAGAAGATGAAGAAGAAGAAAAAGAAGAAGTAGATTAAAATGAAGAAGAAGAAGAAGATGATGATGAAGTAGAAGAAGAAAAAAACAAAAGAAGAAGAAGAAGAAGAGGAAGAAGAAATACAAGAAAAAAAGGAATTAGAAGAAGAAGAATGGGAAGTAGAAAAAGAAGTAGGACAAGGAGAAGAGTAAGAAGAAGAAGAAGAGGTAGAAGAAGTAGGATGAGAAGAAGTTGAAGAAGAAGAAGGAGAGGAAGAAGAAGTAGATGAAGAATAAGAAAATGAAGAAGAAGAAGAAGAAGAAGAAGAAGAAAAGGAAGAAGAATAAGAAGAAGAAGATGATGTAGAAGAAGAAGAAGAAGAAGAAGAACAAGCAGAAGAATGAGAAGAAGAACTAGAAGAAGAAGAAGAAGTAGAAGAAGAAGAAAGAGAAGGAGAAGAAGAAGAAGAAGAAGAAGAAGAAGCAAAAGAAAAAAAGAAGACGAAGCTTAAGAAGGAGAAGGAGAAGAAGCAGCTAAAGAAGAAGAAGAAGAGCAATAAGAAGATGAATCAGGAGATGAAGTAGGAGAATAAGAAGAAGAAGGAGAAGAAGAAGAAGAAGAAGAAGAAGAAGAAGAAGAAGAAAAAGAAGCAAGAGGAAGAAGAAGATGAAGAAGATGAAGAAGAAGAAGAAGAAGAAGATAAAGAAGAAGAAATAAAAGTAGAAGAAGAAGAGGAAGAAGATGTAAAAAAGGAAGAAACAGGAGAAGAATGAGTAGAAAAAGAAGAAGAAGAAGAATATGATGAAGAAGAAGAAGAAGAAGAAGTAGAAGAAGTAGAAGAAGTAGAAGAAGAATGTGAAGAAGAAGAAGAAGAAAGAGAAGGTGAAAGAGAAGAAGAAGAAGAAGAAGAAGAAGAAGAAGAACATGAAGAGAATGAAGAAATAGAATATGTTGTAGAAGAAGAAGACGAAGAAGAAGAAGAAAAAGAAAAAGATGAAGAAGAAGAAGAAGAAGAAGATGATGATGATGATGAATAATAACAAGAACAAAAAGAAGAAGTAGAAGAAGTCGAAGAAGTAGAAAGTGAAGAGGAGGAAGTAG
>JAIUJO010002892.1:32500-37500 GCA_023846275.1 Vanilla planifolia | reverse complement strand
AAAAGAAGATGTAAGAGGAGGAAGAAGAAGCAGAAGAAAAAGAAGTGGAAGAAGAAGAAATAGCAGTAAAAGAAGAGGAAGGTTAACAATAAGAAGAATAAGATTAAGAAGAAGAAGAAGAAGAAAATTAAGAACAAGAAGGCAAAGAAGAAGAAGATGAAAAAGAAGTAGAAGATGAAGAGGAAGAAGAAGAAGAAGAAGAAGAAGAAGTAGATGTAGAAGAAGAAGAAGAACAAGAAGGAGAAGAAGAAGAAGAAGAAGAAGAAGAAGAAAGAAGTAGAGGAAAAAGAAGGAGAAGAAGAAGGAAAAGAAAAAGGAAGAGAAGAAGAACAAGGAGAAGTAGGCAAAGTAGAAGAAGAAGAAGAAGAAGAAGAAGAAGAAGAAGAGAAAGAAGAAGGTGTAGTAGCAGTAGTTGAAGAAAAAGAAGATGATGAAGAAGTAGAAGAAAACAAAGAAGAAGAAGAAGAAGAAAAAGAAGAAGAATATGAAGAAGAAATAGAAGAAGAAGATGATGATGATGAAGAAGAAGAAGAAGAATAAGAGGAAGTAGAATAAAAAGAAGAAGAAGAAGAAGAAGAAGAGGAAGAAGAAGAAAAAGAAGAGAAAGAATAATAATAATAATAATAAGAAGAAGAAGAAGAGGAAGAAGTAAGGGGAAGAAGAAGAAGAAAAGGAGAAGATGAAGAAAAAGAAGGAAAAGAGGTAGAATAGGAAGAAGAAGAAGAAGAAGAAGGTGATGAGCAGAATGGAGAAGACGTAGAAATGGAAGAAGTAAAAGGAGGAGAAAAAGAAGAAGAAGAAGAAGATGAAGAAGAAGAAGAAAATAAAGAAGAAGAAGAAGAAGAAGACGACAATGAAAAAGAAAAAGCAGAAGAAGACGAATAAGAATAATAATAATAATAATAAGAAGAAGAAGAAGAAGAAGAAGAAAAAGAAGAAGAAGAAGAAGAACATGATGAGTAAAAAAGAAGAAGAAGATGAAGAACAAGAAGAACAAGAGGAATAAGAAGAAGAACAAAAAGAAGAAGAAAAAGAAGAAGAAGAGATAGAAGAAGTATAAGATGAAGAAGATGAAGACGAAGATTAAGAAGAAGAAGAAGGAGCAGAATAAGAAGAAGAACATGTAGAAAATTAAGATGAAGAAGAGGAAGAGGAGGTGGAGGAGGAGGAGGAGGAAGAGGAAGAAGTAGAAGAAGAAGTAACAGAAATAAGTAAAAGAAAATGAAGTAAAAGAAGAAGAAGAAGGAGAAGGACCAGGAGAAGAAGAATTTGAAGTGGGAGAAGAAGAACAAGAAGAAGAGGAAGAAGAAGAAGAAGAAGAAGAAGAGGAGGAGGAGAAGAATGAACAAAAAGAAAATTTAGAAGAAGAAGAAGAAGAACAGGTGGAGGAGGAGGAGGAAGAAGAAGAAGAAGAAGAATGAGAAGAAGAAGGAGAAGAAGAGGTAAAAGATGAAATAAGAGGAATAAGAAGAATAAAACTAAGAAGAAGAAGAAGGAGAAGATGAAGAATAAGGACTACTAGAAGGAGAAGATGATGTAGAATAATAAGAAGAAGAAGTAGAAGTAGAAGAAGAAGAAGAAGAAGAAGAAGAAGAAGAAGAAAAAGAAGAAGAAGAAGAAGAAGAAGAGGAAGAAGAAGAAGTGAAACAAGAAGAAGAAAAAGAAGAAAAAGAAGATGATGAAGAGGAAGTAGAGGAAGAAGATGAATAAGAAGAAGAAGAAGAAGAAAAGAGGAAGAAGAATAAGCAGGAGTAGAAAAAGATGGTGAAGAAGAAGAAGAGGAGAAAGAAGAAAAAGAAGAAGAATAAGGCCAAGAAGAAGAAGAGGAAACAGAAGAGTAGAAGAAGAAGAAGAAGAATAAGAAGAAGAAGAAGAGGAAGAAGAAGAAGAAGAAGAAGAAGAAGAAGAAGAAAGAAGAAGAGAATGAAGAAGGAGAAGAAGAAAGACAAGGATTAGGTGTACGAATAGAAGAAGAAGAAGAAGAACAAAAAGAAGAAGAGGAATAAGTAGAAGAAGATGAAGATACTAAAGAAGAAGAAGAAGAAGGACATGAAGAAGAAGATGGAGAAGTAGTAGTCGTAGTAGTAGATGTAGAAGAAGTAGTATTAACAGTAGTAGTACAAGTAAAAGAAGAAGAAGAAGAAGAAGAAGAAGAAGAAATATAAGAAGAAGAAAAAGAAGAAGAAGAAAAAGAATTAGATGAAGTTGAAGATGAAGAAGAAGATGATGATGAAGAAGAAGGAAACGAAGAAGAACAAGAAGTAGAAGAAGTAGAAGAATAAGAATAAGAATAAGAAGAAGAAGAAGAAGAAGGATTAATAGAAGAGGAAGAAGAAGAAGAAAGAAGAAGAGGAAGAAGAAGAAGAAGAAAAAGAAGAAGAAAAAGAAGAAGAAGCGGAAGATGAATTAGAAGAAGAAGAAAACAAAGAATAAGATGAAGAAGAAGAAGAAGAAGAAGAAGAAGAATAAGAAGAACTAGAAGAAAAGAAGAAGAAGAAGAAGAAGAAGAGGAAGAAGAAGAAGAAGAAGGAGAAGAAGAAGAAGAAGAAGAGGAAGAAGAAGATGAAGAAGTACAATAATAAGAGGAAGTAGAAAAAGAAGAAGAAGAAGAAGAAGAACAAGAAAAAAAAGAAGAAGATGATGAAGAAGAAGAAGAAGAAGTGGAAGAAGAAGTAGAAGAAGAAGAAGAAGAAGAGGAAGAAGTAATAAAAAGAAAAAGAAGGAGAAGAAGAAGAAAAAGAAGAAGGAGAAGAAGAAGAAGAAGAAGAAGAAGAAGAAGAAGAAGAAGAAGAACAAAAAGAAGAAGAGAAGAAGAAGAAATGTTAATAGTAGCAGAAGAAGAAGAGGAAGAGGAGGATGAAGAAGAAGGAAAAGAAGAAGAGGAAGAAGAAGAAGAAGAAGAAGAAGAAGAAGAATATGACGAAGAACTGGGAGAAGAAGAAGAAAAGATAAGGAGGACGAAGAAGAAGTTGTAGTTGTAGAAGAAAATGAAGAAGAATGAGAAGAAGATAATGATGAAGAACAAGGAGAAGAAGAAGAAGAAGATGATGATGATGATGAAGGAGAAGAAGTAGATGAAGAAGAAGAAGAAGGAGAAGAAGAAGAAGAAGAAAATGACAAGAAGAAGCTAAAGAAGAAGAGGCAGAACAAAAAGAAGAATATGAAGAAAAAGAAAAAGAATGAGAAAAAAGTAGCAGTAGTAGTAATAGAAGAAGAAGACAAAGAAGAAGAAGAAGAAGAAGAAGAAGAAGAATAACAACAAGAAGAAGAACAAGAAGAAAAACAAAAAAGTAGACTAAGAAGATGAGTAAGAAGAAGAAGGAGAATTTGAGGGAGAAGTAGAAGATACAGAAGAAGAACATTATGAAGAAGAAGAAATGCAGAAGAAGAAGAAGAAGGAGAAGAAGAAGAAGAAAAAAAAAGATGTAAGAGTAGGAAGAAGAAGCAGAAGAAGAAGTAGTGGAAGAAGAAGAAGAAAATTAAGAAGAAGAAGGCAAAGAAGAAGAAGATGAAAAGAAAGTAGAAAAGAAGAGGAAGAAGAAGAAGAAGAAAAAGAAGAAGTAGATGTAGTAGAAGAAGAA
Source organism: Vanilla planifolia (assembly GCA_023846275.1). Lineage (NCBI taxonomy): Eukaryota > Viridiplantae > Streptophyta > Magnoliopsida > Asparagales > Orchidaceae > Vanilla > Vanilla planifolia. The sequence goes on along the minus strand of JAIUJO010002892.1, from coordinate 33,919 downwards.
GAAAAAGAAGAAGAAGAAGGAGAAAAAGAAGAAGAAGAAGGAGAAAAAGAAGAGGAAGAAGAAGGAGAGGAAGATGAAAAGAAAAAGAAAGAGAAGGAGAAGAAGAAGAAGAAGAAGAACAAAAAGAAGAAGAAGAAGAACAGAAGAAGAATTAGAAGAATAAGAAGAAGAACAAGAAGATGAAGAAGAAGGTGAAGAACAAGGAGAAGAAGAGAAGAAAGAGAGAAGATCAAGAAGATGAAATAGAAGAAGAAGAAGATGAAGAAGAAGAATGGGAAGAAAATGAAGAAGAAGAAGAATAGTAAGAGGTAGTAGAATAAAAAGAAGAAAAAGAAGAAGTTGAAGAAGAAGAAGAAGAGGAGGAGAAGAAGAAAAGGAAGAAGTAGAAGTACAAGAAGAAGAAAAAGAAGAAGATGTGGAGGAGGAAGAAGAGGTAGAAGTCAAAGAGGAAGAAGAAGGAGAAAAAGAAGAAGTGGTAGATGAAAAGAAGAAGAAGAAGAAGAAGAAGGAGAAGAAGAAAAAAAAAAGAAGATCAAGAAGATGAAATGGAAGAAGAAGAAGAAGAAGAGGAAGAAGAGGAGGAAGAAAAATAAAAAGAAGAAAGAGAAGAAAAAGAAGAAGAAGATAGAGAATAAGAATAATAATAATAATAATAATAATAAAAAGAGAAGAAGAAGAAGAAGAAGAATAGTAAGAGGAAGAAGTAGAAGAAGTAGAAGAAGCAAAAGAAGAAGAATAAGAAGAAGAATTAGAAGAAGAAGGAGAAGAAGAAGAAAAAGTGGAAGAAGAAGAAAAAGTGGAAGAAGAAGAAGAAGAAGAGGAAGACGAAAAAAAGAAATTGAAGAAGCAGAAGACAAAGATGTAGAAGAAATAGAATAAGTTGTGGAAAAGTAGAAGTAGATGAGGAAGAAGAGAAAACTAAAGAAGAAGACGAAGAATAAGCAGGACAAGAGCAGGAAGAAAAGAAGTAAATGAAGAAGAAGAAGAAGAAGAAGAAGAAGAAGAAGAAGAAGAAAAAGAAGAAAATGAAGAAGAAGAAGCTGACGAAGAAGGGGAAGAAGAAGATGAAGAAGAAGTAGAAGAAGAAGTACAAGAAGAAGAAGAATAAGAATAATAATTATCACAATAAGAAGAAAAAGAAAAAGGAGAAGAAGAAGAAGAAGAACAAGAAAGAAGAGGTGGAAAATGAAGAAGAAGAAGAAGGAGAAGAAGAAGAACGAGAAGTAGGACAAAAAGATGAAGTAGATGAAGCAGAAGAAAAAAGAGAAGAAGAATAGGAAGAAGAATTAGAGGAAGAATAAGAAGTACAAGATGATGAAGAAGAAGAAGGAGAAGTAGTAATTGAAGTAGAAGAGGAGTAAGAAGTTGTAGTAGGAATAGTAAAGAGGAAGAAGAAGTAAGAGTGTAAGAAGAAGAAGA
>JAIUJO010002892.1:27500-30000 GCA_023846275.1 Vanilla planifolia | reverse complement strand
AAAAAGAAAAATAAGAAGAAGAAGAGGATGAAGAAGTAGAAGGAAGAGGAGGAGGAGAAGAAGAAGAAGTAAAAGAAGAGGAAGAAGAAGAAGAACAAGTGGACGAAGAAGAAGAGGAAGTAGAAGGTAGAAGAGGAAGAGAAAAGAGAAGAAGAAGAAGAAGAAGAAGAAATAAAAGAAGAAGTACAATAAGAAGAAGAAGAAATTGAAGAAAAAGATGAAGAAAAGGATGAAGAAGTAGAAGAAGAAGAAAAAGAAGGCAATGAAAAAGAAAAAGAAGAAGAAGACGAATAAGAATAAGAATGAGAAGAAGAAGAAGAAGAAGAATAAGATGAAGATGATGAAGAAGAAGATGAAGAAAAAGAAGAAGAAGAAGAAGAAGAAGAAGAAGAAGAAAAAGAAGAAGAAGAAGGAGATGAAGATGAAGAAGAAGAACAGGAAGAAGAAAAAGAAGAAGGAAAAGAAGAAGTTGAAGAAGTAGAAGATGTTGTAGAAGAAGAAGACGAAGAAGAAGAAGAAAAAGAAAAGATGAAGAAGAAGAAGAGGAAGAAGAAGTAGAAGGAGGAGGAGGTGAAGGAGAAGAAGAAGAAGATGAAGAAGTGGAAGAAGAAGAAGAAGAAGAAGTGGAAGAAGAAGAAGAACAAGAACAGTAGTAGCAGGTAGAAGAGGAAGATAAAAGAGAAGAAGAAGAAGATGATGAAGAAGAAGAAGAAGAAATAAAAGAAGAAGTACAAGAAGAAGAAGTAGAAGAAATAGTAGAAAAAGATGAAGAAGAGGTAGAAGATGTTGAAGAAGAAGAAGAAGAAGGCAAAGAAAAAGAAAAAGAAGAAGAGGAAAAATAAGAATAAGAATGAGAAGAAGAAGAAGAAGAAGAAGAAGAATAACATGAAGATGATGAAGAAGAAGTTGAAGAAGAAGAAAAAGAAGAAGAAGAAAAAGAAGGAGATGAAGAAGAAGTAGAAGAACAGGAAGAAGAACAAGAAGAAGAAAAAGAAGGAGAAGAAAAGGAAGAAGAAAAAGAAAAAGAGGAAGCAGATGTAGAAGAAGAAGAAGAGGAAGATGATGAAGAAGAAGAAGAAGAAGAAGAATAAGAATAACAACAACAAGAAGAAGATGATGATGATGAAGAAGGAGAACAAGATGATGATGAAGAAGAAGCAAAAGATGAAGAAGAAGAAAAAGAAGAAGAAGAAGAAGAAGAAGAAGAAATAAAAGAAGAAGAAGAAGGAGAAGAAGTGGAAGAAAGTAAATGGGGGGACAAGAAGAAAGAGAAGGAGAAGAAGGAGGAGAAGAAGAAGAAGAACAAAAAGAAGAAGATGATGAGGAAGAAGAATTAGAAGAACTAGTCAAAGAAGGAGAAGAAGAAGAAGGGGAAGACGAAGAGGAAGGAGAAGAAGAAGAAGAAGAAGAAGAAGAAAAAGGTGAAGAAGTTGAAGAAGAAGATGAAGAAGAAGAAAAAGAAGAAGTAGATTAAAATGAAGAAGAAGAAGAAGATGATGATGAAGTAGAAGAAGAAAAAAACAAAAGAAGAAGAAGAAGAAGAGGAAGAAGAAATACAAGAAAAAAAGGAATTAGAAGAAGAAGAATGGGAAGTAGAAAAAGAAGTAGGACAAGGAGAAGAGTAAGAAGAAGAAGAAGAGGTAGAAGAAGTAGGATGAGAAGAAGTTGAAGAAGAAGAAGGAGAGGAAGAAGAAGTAGATGAAGAATAAGAAAATGAAGAAGAAGAAGAAGAAGAAGAAGAAGAAAAGGAAGAAGAATAAGAAGAAGAAGATGATGTAGAAGAAGAAGAAGAAGAAGAAGAACAAGCAGAAGAATGAGAAGAAGAACTAGAAGAAGAAGAAGAAGTAGAAGAAGAAGAAAGAGAAGGAGAAGAAGAAGAAGAAGAAGAAGAAGAAGCAAAAGAAAAAAAGAAGACGAAGCTTAAGAAGGAGAAGGAGAAGAAGCAGCTAAAGAAGAAGAAGAAGAGCAATAAGAAGATGAATCAGGAGATGAAGTAGGAGAATAAGAAGAAGAAGGAGAAGAAGAAGAAGAAGAAGAAGAAGAAGAAGAAGAAGAAAAAGAAGCAAGAGGAAGAAGAAGATGAAGAAGATGAAGAAGAAGAAGAAGAAGAAGATAAAGAAGAAGAAATAAAAGTAGAAGAAGAAGAGGAAGAAGATGTAAAAAAGGAAGAAACAGGAGAAGAATGAGTAGAAAAAGAAGAAGAAGAAGAATATGATGAAGAAGAAGAAGAAGAAGAAGTAGAAGAAGTAGAAGAAGTAGAAGAAGAATGTGAAGAAGAAGAAGAAGAAAGAGAAGGTGAAAGAGAAGAAGAAGAAGAAGAAGAAGAAGAAGAAGAACATGAAGAGAATGAAGAAATAGAATATGTTGTAGAAGAAGAAGACGAAGAAGAAGAAGAAAAAGAAAAAGATGAAGAAGAAGAAGAAGAAGAAGATGATGATGATGATGAATAATAACAAGAACAAAAAGAAGAAGTAGAAGAAGTCGAAGAAGTAGAAAGTGA
>JAIUJO010002892.1:10000-22500 GCA_023846275.1 Vanilla planifolia | reverse complement strand
GCAGAAGAAGAAAAAGAAGATGTAAGAGGAGGAAGAAGAAGCAGAAGAAAAAGAAGTGGAAGAAGAAGAAATAGCAGTAAAAGAAGAGGAAGGTTAACAATAAGAAGAATAAGATTAAGAAGAAGAAGAAGAAGAAAATTAAGAACAAGAAGGCAAAGAAGAAGAAGATGAAAAAGAAGTAGAAGATGAAGAGGAAGAAGAAGAAGAAGAAGAAGAAGAAGTAGATGTAGAAGAAGAAGAAGAACAAGAAGGAGAAGAAGAAGAAGAAGAAGAAGAAGAAAGAAGTAGAGGAAAAAGAAGGAGAAGAAGAAGGAAAAGAAAAAGAAAGAGAAGAAGAACAAGGAGAAGTAGGCAAAGTAGAAGAAGAAGAAGAAGAAGAACTAGAAGAAGAATAATAAGAAGAAGAAGATGATGATGAAGAAGAAGATGAAGAAGAAGGAGAAGAAGACGAAGAAGTAGAAGAAGAAGAAGAAGAAGAAGAAGAAGAAGAAGAAGAGAAAGAAGAAGGTGTAGTAGCAGTAGTTGAAGAAAAAGAAGATGATGAAGAAGTAGAAGAAAACAAAGAAGAAGAAGAAGAAGAAAAAGAAGAAGAATATGAAGAAGAAATAGAAGAAGAAGATGATGATGAAGAAGAAGAAGAAGAAGAATAAGAGGAAGTAGAATAAAAAGAAGAAGAAGAAGAAGAAGAAGAGTAAGAAGAAGAAAAAGAAGAGAAAGAATAATAATAATAATAATAAGAAGAAGAAGAAGAGGAAGAAGTAAGGGGAAGAAGAAGAAGAAAAGGAGAAGATGAAGAAAAAGAAGGAAAAGAGGTAGAATAGGAAGAAGAAGAAGAAGAAGAAGGTGATGAGCAGAATGGAGAAGACGTAGAAATGGAAGAAGTAAAAGGAGGAGAAAAAGAAGAAGAAGAAGAAGATGAAGAAGAAGAAGAAAATAAAGAAGAAGAAGAAGAAGTAGAAGAAGAAAAAGAAGAAGAAGATGATGATGATGATGATGATGTGGAAGAAGAAGAAGAAGAAGAAGAAGTGGAAGAAGATTAAGAAGAAGAAGAAGAAAAAGAAGAAGAAGGGTAAAAAAAGAAGTGGAGGAAGAAGAAGCACATAAATAAAATTAAGAACAAGAAGAACAAGTAGAGGAGGAGGAGGAGAGGAGAAGGAGAAGGACGAATAAGAAGAAGAAGAAGAAGAAGAAGAAGAAGAAGAGGAAGAAAAAGAGGAAGAAGTAAATGGAAGAAGGCAAAGAAAACTAAGAAGAAGAAGAGGAAGTAGAAGGACAGGGAGAAGGAGAAGAAGAAGGAGAAGTGGAAGAAGAAGAAGAAGAAGAAGAAGAAGAAGAGGAAGAAGAAGAAGAAGAAGAAAAGGAAGACGAAGAAGAAGAAGAAGAGAAGGAAGAACAAGAAAAAAATTAAGAAGAAAATGAACAAGAATAAAAATAAGAAGAGTAAGAGGAAGAGGAAGAAGAAGAAGAAGAAGAAGAAGAAGAAGAGGAAGAAGAAGTAAGAGGAATAAGAAGAAGAAAACAAAGTAAAAGAAGAGGAAGAAGAAGTTTATGATGACTATTAAATAGTTGAAGAAGAAGAAGAAAGTGATGAAGATTAGGAGAAGAAAAAGAAGGAAAAGGTAGAGAGTAAGAATAATAACAATAATAATAATAATAATAATAATAATAATAATAATAACAATAATAATAATAATAACAATAATAATTAGAAAAACAAGAAGAAGAAGAAGTAGAATAGCAAGAGGAAGAAGAAGTAGAAGAAGAAGAAGAAAAAGAAGAAGAATAAGAAGTAGAAAAAGAAGGAGAAGAAAAAGTGGAAGAAGAAGAAGAAGAAGATGAAGAAGAAGAAGAAAAAGAAGAAGAAGAAGAAGAGGAAGTAGAAGAAGAAGAGGAAGAAAAAGAAGAAGAAAAAGAAAAAGAAGAAGAAGAACAAGACAAATTAGTTGTAGTAGTTGCAATAGTAGCAAAAGTAGTAGAAGAAGAAGAAGTAGAAGAATAAGAGTAAGATGAGGAAAAAGAAGAAAAAGAAGAAGAGAAAGAAGAAGAAGAAGAGAAAGAAGAGGAGGAGGAAGAATAAGAAGAAGAACAACAAGAAGAAGACAAAAAAAGAAAAGAATATGAAGAAGAAGAAGAAAAAGAAGAAGTTGAAGAATAAGAGGAAGAATAAGAGAAGAATAAGAAAAAGAAGAAGAAGAAGATGAAGAAGAAGAATAAGGAGAAGAATAAGAAGAAGAAAAAGAAGAATAAGAAGAAGAAGCAAAAGAAGAAGAAGAACAAGTTCAAGAAGAAAAAGAAGAAGAAAAAGATGAAGAACAAGAAGATGAAGAAGAATAACAAGTTCAAGAAGAAAAAGAACAAGAAAAAGATGAAGAACAAGAAGCAAAAGGAAGAAAAAGAAAAAGAGGTGGAGGAAGAAGAAGAAGAAGTAGGATAAAAAAAGTTGTAAAAGAAGAAGGGGGAGTAGAAGTAGTGGTAGCAGTAGTAGTAGAAAAAGAAGAAGAAGAAGAAGATGATGATGATGATGAAGAAGAAGAAGATGATGATGTTGAAGATGAAAAAGAGGAAGAAGAAGAAGAAGAAGAAGTAGTAGTAGATGAAGAAGAAGAAAAAGAGTAGAAGGAGAAAAAGAGAAAGAAGAAGAAGAAGAATCAGAAGAAAAAGAAGAAGAGGAGGAAGAAGAAGAAGAAGAAGAGAAGGAGTAAGAAGAAGTAGAAGAAGAAGAAGAAGAAGAGAAGGAGTAAGAAGAAGAAGAAGAAGTAGAAGAAGAATAAGAAGAAGAAGAATAAGAATAAGAAGAAGAATAACAAGAAGAGGACGATGAGGATGAGGAAGAAGAAGAAGAAGAAGAAGCAGTAAAAGAAGAAGAAGAAGCTGAAGAAGAAGAGAAAGAAGATAAAGATGAAGAAATAGAAGAAGAAAAAGAAAAGCAAGAAAATGAAGAAGAAGAAGTGGAAGAAGAGAAGGAAAAAGAAGAAGAATAAAAAAGAAGTAGGAGGAAAAGTAGAACATGAAGAAGTAGAAGTTGTTGTAATACAAGTAGTAAAAGAAGAAGAAGAAGAAGAAGAAGAAGAAGACTAGTAAGAAGAAGTAGAAGAAAAAGAGGAAGAAGAAGAAGAAGAAGAAAAAAGAGAATAGGAAGAAGAAGAACGAGAAGCATCAAAAGAAAAAGAAGATGATGAAGGAGAAGAAAAAGAAAAAAAGTAACAAAAGAAGAAGAAGAAAAAGAAGATGAAGAAGAAGAAGAAGAAGAAGATGAAGATGGTGATGAAGAAGAAGGAGAAGGAGAAGAAGAAGAGGAAGAAAAAGAATAAGAAGAAGAAGAAGAAAAAGAAGAAGAAGAAGAAGATGAAGAAGAAGAAGAGGAGGAAGAAGAAGAAGAAAAAGAAGAAGAAGAAGAAAAAGAAGAAGTTGAAGAAGAAGAAGAAGGAGAATAAGAAGAAGAAGAACAACAACAACAACAAGAACAAGAAGAAGAAGAAGTGGAAGAAGAGGAAGAAGAAGAAGAAGATGGAGAGAAGAAAAAGAAGAAGAAGGGGAGGAAGAAAAAAAAGAAGATGAATAAATTATGATGATGAAGAAGGAGATGGTGAAGATGAAGTAGATGAAAAGGAAAAAGATGTAGAAGAAGGAGAAGTAGTAGGAGAAAAAGGAGAAGTAGTAGAAGGAGAAAAAGGAGATGTAGAAGAAGAATAAGAAGAAGCAGAATAACAAGAAGATGAAGAAGAAGGAGAAGATCAAGAAGAAGAAGAAGAAGAAAAAAAGGAAGAGGAAGAAGAAGGAGAAGGGGAGGAAGAAGTAAAATAAGAATTAGAATAAGAAGAAGAAAATGAAGATGAAGAAGAAAAACTAGTAGTAAAAGAAGAAGAAGAAGAAGAAGAAGAAGAAGAGCAAGAAGAAGAAGATGTTGAAGGAGAAGAAGATGAAGAAGGAGAAGAAGAAGAAGAAGAAAAACAACAATAAGAAGAAGAATAAGTAGAAGAACAAGAGGAAGAAGAAGAATAAGAATAAGAAGAAGAAGAAGAAGAAGAAGACGAAGAAGGAGATGAAGAAGAAGAAGAAGAAGAAGATGCTGTAGAAGAAAAGGAAGGAGAAGAAAAAGAAGATGAAGAAGAAGAAGAAATAGAGGAAGAACTAGGAGAAAAAGAAGAAATTTAAGGTGAAGAAGGAGAAGAAGAAGAAGAAGTGATTGTAGTAATAGTAATAAAAAGAGAAGAAGAGAAGGAGGAAGATGATGAAAAAGAAGAAGAAGATGATGAACAAGAAGAAGAGGAAGAAAAAGCTGAAGAAGAAGAGGAAGAAAAGGAGGAGGAAGAAGGAGAAGATTAAGAAGAAGAAGTAAGTAGAATAAGAAGATGAGGAGGAAGAAGAAGGAGAGGAAGAAGTAGAAGAAGAAAAAGAATAGAAAGAAGAAGACGAAGATGAAGAGGAAGAAGAAGGAAAAGTAGTAGAAGAAAAAATGAAGAAAAAGGCGAATAAGTTGTTGAATAAGCAGAATAATATGAAGAGAAGAAGAAGAAGAAGAAGAAGTGGAAGAAGGTGGAGTAGAAGATAAAGAAGAAGAGGAAGAGGAAGAAGATGAAAAAAAGAAGTATAAGAAAAAAAGAAGAAAAAGGAGGAGGAGAAGAAGGAGAAGAATAAGAAGTAGATGATGATGAAGAACAAGAAGAAAATGATGGTGATGAAGCAGAAGTAGAAGAAAAAGAAGAAAACGAAGCAGAAGAAGTTGAAGAAGAAGTGGAAGAAGAAGGAGAGGGGAGAAGAAGAGGAATAAGAACAAGAAGAAGAAGAAAACGATGATGAAGAAGAATTACATGAAAACGAAGAAGAAGATGAAGTAGGAGAAGAATGTGAAGAAGAAGAGAAGATGAAGAAGAAGAAGAAGAAGAGGTAGAAGAAGAAGAGGAAGAGAAATAAGATGTTGAAGAGGGAGAAGGAGAAGATGAACAAGAAGAAGAAGAAGAAGAATGAGAAGAAGAAGAAGAAGAAGAAGAAGAAGAAAGAGAAGGAGAAGATGAAGTGGAAGAAGAAGAAGTTGAAGAAGAAGAATGAGATGAAGAAGAAGAAGAAGAAGGAGGAGAAGAAGCACAAGAATAAGAAGGAGAAGAAGAGGTAATAGAGGAAGACAAAGAGGAAAAAGTGGAAGAAGGAGAAGAAGAAAAAGAAGGTGAAGAGAGGAAGAAGAAGAAGAAGAAGGTGAAGAAGAAGAAGAAGATGATGAAGAAGATGAACAAGAAGGCAAAGGTAGAAGAACAAGATGATGAAGAATAAGAAAAAGAAGAAGAAGAGGAAGAGGAAGAAGAAGAAGAAGAAGAAGAAAAAGAAAAAGCAGAAGAAGAAGGAGAAGAAGAAGAAGATGAAGGAGATGAAGAAAAAGATGATTATGTTGAAGAAGAAGAAGAAATATATGAAGAAAAAGGAGAAGAAGAAAAAGAAAAAGAGGAAAAGATGATGATCATGAAGAAGAAGAAGTAGAAGAAGAGGAAGAAGAAGAACAACAAGAAGAAGATGAAGAAGAAGAAGAAAAAGAAGAAGAAGAAGAAATAGGAATAAGTAAAAGAAAATGAAGGAGAAGAAGATAGTGAAGAAGAAGAAGAAAAAAGAAGAAGAAGGAGAAGAAGAAGAAGAAGAAGTAGGCAAAATGAACAAGAAAAAGAAGCTAAAGAAGAAGAGGAAGAAGAAGAAGAAGAAGAAGAAGGTGAAGAAGAAGAGGAAGAATAAGAAGAAGTAGATGAAGAACTAGAAGAAGAACTAGAAGAAGAACTAGAAGAAGAAGAATAAGAAATTGGAGAAGATGATGAAGTAGGAAAAGTAGTTATAGTAGTAGTAATAGTAATAAGAGTACAAAAAGAAGAAGAAGAAGAAGAGTAATGTGTATGAAGAACAAGAAGGGGAAGAAGAAGAAGAAGAAGAAGAAGAAGAAGAAGAAGGAGAAGCAAAGGCTATTAAAGAAGAAGAAGAAGAAGACTAAGTAGTAGTTTAAGAACAAGAAAAAGAACAAGAAGTAGAAGAAGTAAGAGGAAGAAGAAGAAGACAATGATGCTAAAGAAGAACAGGAAGAAGATGAAGAAGAAGGTGAAAAATAAGGAGAAGAAGTAGTATTAGCGATATTCGTAGTACTAAAAGAAGAATAAGATCATGAAGAAGAAGAAGATGATGAAGAGGAAGAAAATGAAGAATAAGAAGAATAAGAAGAACAAGAGGAAGAAGAGTGAGAAGTAGAAGTTAAAAAAGAAAAAGAGGAAAAGATGAAGATGAGAAGAAGAAGAAGAAGGAGAAGAATAAAAAGGAGAAGATGAAGAAGAAGAAGAAGAAGAAGAAGAAGATTAAGATATAGAAGAAGAAGTGGAAAATTAAGAAGTAGAACCTAAGGAAGAAGAAGAACAAGAAGTAAAAGGATTAATAAGAAGAAAATGTAGCAGAGGAAGAAGAAGAAGAAGAAGAAGAAAATGAATAAAAGAATAAGAAGAAGTAGAAGGAGATGTAGTAGTAGTAGTAGAAGAAGAATAAGAAGAAAAACAGATGATGAATAAGAAGTAAGAAGAAGAAGAAGAAGAAGATGAAAAGGAAGAAGAGAAGGAAGAAGAAGAATAAGGTGAAGTAGAAGATGTAGGAGAAGAAGAAGATGGTGAAAAAGAAGAAGGAGAAGAGCGAGTTGTAGTATTAGTAGCACTAAAAGAAGAGGAAGAAGAAGAAGAAGAAAAAGAAGAAGAAGAAGGACAAGAAGTTGTAGAAGAAGAAGAAGATTATGAAGATGAAGAATAAGAACAAAAAGAAGATGTAAAAGAAGCAAAAGATAAAGAAGAGAAAGACAAAGAAGAAGTAGAATTATAAGAAGAACAAGAAGAATTAGAAGAAGTAGTGGAAGAAGTAGAAGAGGAAGAAGGACAAGAAGAAGTAGAAGCAGAAGAGGAAGTACAAGAAGAAGAAGAAGAAGAGAAAGTGGAAGAAAAAGAAGAAGAGATAGAAGAGGAAGAATAACAAGAAGAGGAAAAGGAAGAAAAAGAAGAAAAACAGTAGAAGAAGAAGAAGAAGATGAAGATGAAGAAATAGAAGAATTTGAAAAATAAGAGGAGGAAGAAGAAGTAGAGGAAGAAGAAGAAGAAGTCGAAGTAGAATAAGAAGAAAAAGAATAAGAAGAAGAAGTAAAAGGAGGAAGAAGAAGAAAAAGAAAAAAAAGAAGAAGTGGAAGAAGAAGAAGGAGAGGGGAGAAGAAGAGGAAGAAGAACAAGAAGAAGATGATGATGAAGAAGAATGAGAAGAAAACAAAGATGAAGATGAAGAAGAAGGAGAAGTAGAAAGTGAATAAGAACAATGAGAAGAAGAGAAGAAGAAGAAGAAGAAGAAGAAGAAGAAGAAGAAGAAGAGGTAGAAGAAGAAGAGGAAGAAAAAGATGTTGAAGAGGAAGAAGTAGAAGACGACGAAGAAGAAGAAGAAGAAAAATGACAAAAAGAAGAAGAAGAGAAGAAGAAGAAGGGGAAGGACATGATGAAGAGGAAGATGCTAAAGAAGAAGAGGAGGAAGAAGAAAAGGAAGAAGAATAAGAAAATAAAGAAGAGGAAGACGTAGAAGAATGAGAACAATAGGAGGAAGAAGAAGAAGAAGAAGAAGAAGAAGAAGAAGAAAAGTAGGAGAAGAAGAAGAAAAAGTAGGAGAAAAAGAAGAAGGTGAAGAAGAAGAATGAGATGAAGAAGAAGAAGAAGAAAAAGGAGAAGATGAAGCACAAGAAGAAGAAAAAGAAGAAGAAGAGGTAGTAGAAGAAGGCGAAGAGGAAAAAGTGAAAGAAGGAGAAGGAGAAGAAGAAGGTGAAGAAGAGGAAGAAGAAGAAGAAGAAGATGAAGAGGAAGAAGAAGATGATGAAGAAGAAGAAGAAGAATAAGAAGAGGGAGAAGAAGAAGAAGAAGAAGAAGAAGAAGAAATAGAAGATGAAAAAAAGAAGTAAAAGAAGAAGAAGAAGAAGAAGAAGAAGAAGAAGAAGAATAAGTAAGAGGAGGAAGAAGGAGAAGAAGTAGGAAAAGTAGAAGGTTAAGATAAAGAAAGAGAAGTAATAGAAGAAGAAGAAGAAGAAGAAGATGTAGAAGAAGAAGAAGAAGCAAATCAAGAAGAAGAAGAAGAGGAAGTACAACTAGAAGATGAAGAAGTAGAAGAAGTCGAAGAAGTAAGAGGAATAAGAAGAAGAACGAGGGGAAGAAGAAGAAGCAGAAGAGGAAGATGATGAAGAAGAAGGAGGAAAGGAAGAAAAAGAAAAGGAATAAGATAAAGAAGAAGAAGAAGAATAAGAAGAAAGAAGAAGAATAAGAAGAAAGAAGAAGAAGAATAATAAGGAGAAGAAGGAGGAGGAGAAGAAGAACATGAAGAAGAAAAGGAAGAAGAAGTAGAAATAGAAGAAGAAGAAGAAGAAGAAGAAGGAGAAGAATAAATAAAAGAATTAGTAGAAGAAGAAGAAGTAGAGTAGGAAAAAGAAGAAGAAGAAGAAGAGGAAGTAGAATAGGAAGAAGAAGAAGGTGAAAAGGTAAAAGAAGAAGAAGGTGAAAAGGTAAAAGAAGAAGAAAATGAAGGAGAAGAAGAGGAGGAAGAAGAAGAAGAGGATTAAGAAGAAGGAGAACAAGTTGAAGAAAAAGTAATAGTAGTAGTAGTTGTAGAAGAAGAAGAAGAAGAAGTTGAAGAAAATGATTAAGAAGAACAAGAAGAAGAAAAAGAAGAAGAAGAAGAAGAGCAGGAAGAAGAAGAAGAATAAAAAGAAGTAAAACAAGAAGAAGAAGAAGAAGAAGAAGAAGAAGAAGAAGAAGAAGAATAAGAATAAGAATAAGAATAATAATAAGAAGAAGAAGATGAAGAAGAAAAAGAATAAGGACAAGAATAATAAGAAGATGAAGAGAAAGAATACGAATAATGATAATAATAATAATAATAATAATAATAAGTTGAAGAAGAAGAAGAGAATGAAGATAAAGAAGAAGGTAGAGAAGATGAAATAGAAGAAGTAGAAGAAGAATAAGAAGAAGAAAAAGTAAAAGGAACAAGAAGAAGTAGAAGAAGAGGAAGATGAAGAAGAAGATGAAGAAGATGAACAAAGAGAAGAAGTAAGAGAAGAAGAAAAAGGTGAAGTACTTGTAGTAGTAGTAGTAGTTGTTGTTGAAGAAGAAGAAGATGATGTTGATGTTGAAAAAGAAGAACTGCAAGAATAACAAGAAGAAGAAGAAGAAGAAGAAGAGGAAGAAGAAGAAAAAGTAGTAGAAGAAGAAGATGATGGTGAAGAAGAAGAAGAAGAGAAGAAGAAGAAGAGGAAGAAGAAGAAGAAGTAGATGATGATGATGATGATGATGAAGAAGAAAAAAAGAATAGGAAGTGGAAGAAGGAGAAGAATAATAATAAAAAGAAGATGATGAGAAAGAAGAATAAGAGGATGAGAAACAAAAGAGAAGAAGAAGATGATGATGATGATGAAGATCAAGAAGAAGGTGAAGAAGAAGAAGAGCAGGAAGAAAAAAAATAAGAAAAACAAGAAGAAGAAGAAGAAGATCATGAAGAAGAAGAGGAGGAGGAAGAAGAAGAAGACGAAAAAAAGAAGAAGAAGAAGGAGAAGAAGGCATTAAAACAGAAGAAGTAGAAGTAAGAGGAATAAGAAGAAAATGAAGAAGAAGAAGAAGAAGAAGAAGAAGAAGAATATAAAGTAGGAGAAGAAGAAGAAGATGATGAAGAAGGAGAAGAAGAAGAGGTAGTAGAAGAAGGAGAATAAGAATTTTTTAGAAGAAGAAGATGATGCACATGATGACGATGTTGCTGATGAAGAACAAGAAGAGGAAGAAGCAGAAGAAGAAGAGAAAAAAGGAAGAAGAAAAAGGAGGAAGAGAAGAAGAAGAAGAAGAAGATGAAGAAAAAGAGGAAGATGATGAAGAAGAAGAAGATGATTGCGAAGAAGAAAAAGAACAAGAAGAAGAAGTGAAAGAAGAAGAACAAGAAGAAAGAGAATATTAAAAAGAAGAATAAGGGGAAGTAGAAGAAGAAGAAGAAGAAGAAGAAGAAAAAGAAGAAGAAGAAGAAGAAGAAGAAGAGAAGAAGTAAAAGAAGAAGAAGAGGTAGAAGAAGAAGAAGAAGTAGAAGAACAAGAAAAAGAAGAAGAAGAAGAGGAAGAGGAAGAAGAAGAAGAAGAGGAAGAAGAAGTAGAAAAAGAAAAAGTGGAAGACTAAGTAGAAGAAGAAGAAGAAGAAGAAGGAGATTAAGATAGAAATGATGATGATGATGAAGAAGAAGAAATAGATGAAGAAGAAAAAGAAGAAGAAGAAGAAGAAAAAGAAGAAAAGATGACGAATAAGAAGAAGAAGAAGAAGAAGAAGAAGAAAAAGAAGAAGAAGACGAAGAAGCAGTAGGAATAAGTAAACAAAAATGAAGGAGAGGAAGCTGATGAAGAAGAAGAAGAAGAAGATAAAATGAAGAAGAAAAAAAAGTTAAAGAAGAACAGGAAGAAGCAAAAGATGAAGAAGAAGAAGAAGGAGAAGAAGAAGAGGAAGAAGAAGAAGTAGTCGAAGAAGAAGAAGAACTAGAAGAACTAGAAGAAGAAGAAGAAGAAGAAAATGGAGAAGATGAAGATCAAGAAAATGAAGTAGTTATAGTAGTAGTAATAGTAGTAAGAGTAGAAGAAAGAAGAAGAAAAAGATGAAGAAGAAGAAGAAGAAGTAGAAGAGTAAGGTGTAGAAGAACAAGAAGGAGAAGAAGAAGAAGATGAAGAAGAAGAAGAAGAAGGAGATGAAAAGGCTTTTGAAGAAGAAGAAGAAGAAGACGATGTAGTAGTTGAAGAAGATGAAGAACAAGAAGTAAAAGCAGTAAGAGGAAGAAGAAGACTACGATGATGAAGAAGATGAAGAGGAAGAAGAAGAAGAAGATGAAGCAAAAGTAGGAAAAGAAGAAGAAAGTGAAGAAGGAGAAGTAGTATTAGCGGTATTCGTAGTACAAGGAGAAGGAGAAGATGAAGAAGAAGAAGAAGAAGAAGAAGAAGATGATGATGAAGAGGAAGAAAAAGAAGAACAATAAGAAGAAGAATTAGATGAAGAATAAGAAGAATAAAAAGAAGAAGAGGTAGAAGATGGAGAAGTAGAAGCTAAGGAAGAAAAAGAAGAAAAGATGATGAAGAAGAAGAAGAAGGAGAAGAATAAGGAGAAGGTGAAGAAGAAGAAGATCAATATATAGAAGAAAAAGAAGTACAACCTAAGGAACAAAAAGAAGAAAAAAAGGAGAAGAAGTAAAAGGAATAATAAGAAGAAAATATTGCAGAGGAAGAAGAAGAAGATGAAGAAAATGAAGAGAAGAATAAGAAGAAGTAGAAGGAGACATAGTAGCAGTAGTAGAAGAAGAAGAAGAAGAAAAAATATATGAAGAATAAGAAGAAGTAAGAAGAAGAAGAAGAAGAAGAAGAAGAAGAAAAGGAAGAAGGGAAGGAAGAAGAAGAATAAGATGAAGTAGAAGATGTAGGAGAAGAAGAAGAAGGTGAAAAAGAAGGAGAAGAGCAACTTGTAGTAATTGTAGTACTAGAAGAAGAGGAAAAAGAAGAAGAAGAAGAAGAAGAAGAAGGAGAAGAAGAAGATGTAGAAGAAGAAGACGAAGATGATGAAGAATAAGAATAAAAAGAAGAAGAAGAAGAAGAAGTGGAAGATAAAGAAGAAAAAGAAAAAGAAGAAGTAGAATTATATGAAGAACAAAAAGAATTAGAAGAAGTAGAGGAAGAAGTAGAAGAGGAAGAAGAAGAAGTAGAAGAAGAAGAAGAAGAAGAAGAAGAAGAAGAAGAAGCAGAAGAAGAAGTAAGAGGAAGAAGAAGAAGAAGAGGTAGAAGACGAAGAAGAACAAGAAGAGGAAGAAGAAAAAGAAGAAAAACATAAGAAGAAGTAAGAGGAGGAAGAAGAAGAAAAAGAAGAAAAATAAGAAGAAGAAGTAGAGGAAGAAGAAGAAGGTGAAAATGAAGAAATAGAAGGAGAAGTAGTAGTAGAAGAAGAAGAGAAAGAAGAAGAAGAAGAAGAAGAAGAAGAAGGAATAGGAAAAGAAGAAGAAGAGGAACAAAAATAAGAAAAAGTAGGAGAAGAAGAAAAAGGTGAAGAAAAAGAATTATAAGCAAGAGTGATAATAGTATTAATAGTTGTAGAAGAAGAAGTAGAAGAAGGAGAAGAAGAAGTAGAAGGAGAAGGAGAAGATGAAGAATAAGAATAAAAATTAGAAGAAGAAGAAGATGAGGAAGAAGAACAAGAAGAAGTAGAAGAAGAAGAAGAAGAATTGGAAAAATAAAAAGAAGAAGAATAAGTGGAAGAAGAAGAAAAAGAAGAAGAAGAAGAAGAAGAAGAAGACAATCACAATGAAGAAGAAGAAGAACAAGAGGAAGATTAAGAATAAGAAGATGAGCAAGAAGAATAAGAAGAAGAAGAAGTAAAAGGAATAAGAAGAAGAAATATAGAAGAGGAAGAAGGAGAAGAAGAAGGAATAGGAAAAGAAGAAGAAGAGGAAGAAAAAGAAGAAAA
>JAIUJO010001863.1:32500-48029 GCA_023846275.1 Vanilla planifolia | reverse complement strand
AACAACAAGAAAAAAAGAAGTAGAAGGTGGAGAAGAAGAAGAAGAAGAAGAATATGATGAAGAATTAGAAGAAGGAGAAGAAGAAGAAGGAGAAGAAGGAGAAGAAGAAGTAGAAGATGTAGAAGAAGAAGAAGAAGAAGAAGAAGAAGAAGAAGAAGAAGAAGAAGAAGAAGAAGAAGGTGAAGACGAAGGAGAAGAAGAATGAGATGAAGAAAAAGGAGAAGAAGAATAAGAAGAAGAAGAAGAAGTGGAAGAAGAAGAAGAAGAAGGAAAATACGAAGAAGAAAAAGAAGAAGAAGAAGAAGATGAAGAACAAGAAGAAAAAGAACAAGTCAAGGAAGCGAAAGAAGATGAAGGTTAAGAAGAAGAAGAAGAAGAAAAAGAATAAGAAGATGATGATGAAGAAGAAGAGGAAGAATAAGAATAAGAAGAAGAAGCTGTAGAAGAAGAAGAAGATGAAGAAGAAGTGGAAGAAGAAGAAGAAGTAGTAGAAGAAGAAGTGGAAGAAGATGAAGAAGAAGAAGAAGATGTAGAAGAAGAAGAAGAAGAAGAAGAAGTAGAAGAAGAAGAAGAAAAGGAAGGTGAAGATAAAGAAGAAGAAGAAGAAGATGATAGAAGAAAAAGAAGATGAAGAAGACGAAGAAGAAGAAGGCAAAGAAGTAGAGGAAGCAAAGGACGATAAGGTAGAAGATGAAGCAGAACACGAAGAAGAAGAAGAAGAAGAAGATGAAGAAGAAGAAGAAAAAGAAGAAGAAAAAGGGGAAGAAGGAGGAGGAGAAGAAGAAGAAGAAGAAGAAGAAGAAGAAGGATAAAAATAAGAAGACGGAGAAGAAAAAGTAGAAGAAGGAGAACAAGAAGAAAAAGAAGTAGAAAAACAAGAAGAAAAAGTAGAAGAATAAGTAGAAGAAGAAGAAGAGGCAGAAGAGGAAGAAGATGTAGAAGACGAAGATGAAGAAGAAGAAGAAGAAGAAGTAAAACAAAAACAAGAAGAAGAACTAGAAGAAAAAGAACAAGAAGAAGTAGAAGAAGCAGAAGAAGAGGTAAAAGAAGTAGAAGAAGTTTGAGAAGAAGAGAAGGAAGTAGAGGAAAAAGAAGAAGAAGGTGAAGAAGAAGAGGAAGATGTAGAAGAAAAGGACAAAAAAAAAGAAGATGAAGACATAGAAGAAGAAGATGATGATGATGATGAAGAAGAAGAAGAAGAAGAAGAGGAAGAGGAAGTAGAAGAAGAAGAAAAAGAATAAAGCAAAGATAAAAAAGAAGTAAAAAAAGAAGAAGGTGAAGAAGATCAATAAAAGAAGAAGAAGATGAAGAAGGAGATGGAGAACATGAAGAAGAAGAAGAAGGAGAAGAAGAAGTAGAAGACGAAGAAGAAAAGAAAGAAGAAGAAGAAGAAGAAGAAGAAGATGAAGCAAAAGAAGAAGAAAAAGAGGTCGAAGAAGAAGACGAACAAGTAGAAGAAGTCGAAGAAGAAGAAGAAGAAGAAGAAGAAGCGATGAAGAAGAATGAAGAAGTAGAAAGAAGAAGATGATGATGATGATGGAGAAGAAGAAGAAGAAGAGGAAGAAGGAGAAGGAGAAGAAGAAGAAGAAGAACGAGAAGAAGTAGGAAATGAAGAGGATTATGATGATGAAGAATTAGAAGAAGAAGAGAAGAAGGAGAAGAAGATGGAGAAGAAGTAGAATAAAAAGAAAGTGAAGAAGAAGAAGAAGAAGAAGAAGAAAAAGTAGAAGAAGAAGAAGAAGAAGAAGAAGGAGAAGAAGAAGAGAAGAAGAAGAAGAATAAGAACACGAAGAAGAAGAAAAGGAAGAGGAAGGAGAAGAGGAAGGAGAAGAAGAAGAACAAGAGGAGGAGGAGGAGGAAGAAGAAGAAGAAGAAGAAGAAGAAGAAGAAGAAAAAGAAGAAGAAGAAGAAGAACAAGTAGAAGAAGAAGATGATGATGGTGATAAAATTGATGAAGAAGAAGAAGAAGATGAAGAAGAAAAAGAAGATGAAGAAGAAAAAGAAGATGAAGAAAAACAAGAAGAAGAAGAAGAAGAAGAAGTAGAAGAAGAAGAAGAAAAAAAAGGTGAAGAAGAAGGAGAAGAAGAAGAAGACAGAAGAAAGAGAAGATGAAGAAGAAGAAGAAGGCGAAGAAGTATAAGATAAAGAAGTAGAGGAAGCAGAAGACGATGAGGTAGAAGAAGAAGCGGAAGACGAAGAAGTAGAAGAAGAAGAAGATGAAGAAGAAGAAGAAAAAGAAGAAGCCGAACAAGAAGAAGAGTATGATGAAGTGCAAGACGAAGAATGGAGAGACAAAGAAAAAGAAGAACAAAACGAATAGGAAGAAGAAGAAGAATAAGAAGAATAAGAATAAGAAGAAGAAGATGAAGAAGGCGAAGTAGAAAAACAACAAGAAGAATATGAAGTAGAAGAAGGAGGAGAAGAGGAAGAAGAAGAAGAACTAGAAGAACAAGATGAACAAGAAAAAGAAGAAGAAGAAGAATAAGAAGAAGAATAAGAAGAAGAAGAAGAAGAACTAGAAGAAGAACAAGAGGAAGTAGAAGAAGATGAAGAAGGAGATGATGAAGAAGAAAAAGAAAAGAACTAGACAGGAAGAACAAGATGAAGAAGAAGAAGACTAAAAAAAAGAAGAAGTCACATAAGAAGAAGAAGCAGAAGAAGAATACGAAGAAGGAGTAGAAGAAGGAGGAGGAGAAGAAGAAGAAGAAAAAGAACAATTAGAAGAAGAAGATGAAGAAAATTAAGAAGAAGAAATAGAAGAAGAAGAATAAGACGAAAAAGAAGAAGAAGAAGACAATGAACAAGAAGAAGTAGAAAGAGAAGAAGAAGAAGTTGGAGAAGAAGAAGAAGAACAAGAACAAGAAGAAGAAGAATAAGATGAAGAAGAAGAAGAAGGAAAAGACGAAGAAGAAGAAGAAGATGATGAAGAAGAAGGAGAAGAAGGAAAAGAAGAAGAAGAAGAAGAAGAAGATGATGAAGAAGAAGGAGAAGAAGGAAAAGAAGAAGAAGAAGAAGAAGAAGAAGAAGAACAAGAAGAAAAAGGAGGAGAAGACGAAGAAGAATTTGCAAGAGAAGAAGAAGAAGTAGAAGAAGAAGAAAAAGAAGATGTAGAAGAAGAAGAAGGAGAAGACGAAGAAGAAAAATATAAAAAGAAGAAGAAAGAAAAGAAGAAGAAGAAAAAGTAGAAGAAGAAGAGGTAGACGAAGAGAAACAAGACGAAGAAGAGGAAGACGAAGAAAAAGAAGAAGAAAAAAAGAAGGCAAAGAAGAAGAAGTAGAACAAAAGAAAGAAGAAGAAGAAGAAGAACAAGGATAAGAAGTAGAATAAGAATAAGAAGAAGAAGAAGAAGAGGAAGAAAAACAATAACAACATGAAGTAGTAGAAGAAGTAAAAGATGGAGAAGAAGAAGAAGAAGAAAAAAGAGAAGAAGAAGAAGACGACCAAAAAAGAAGAAGAAGACGACCAAAAAAGAAGAAGAAGAAAAAGAAGAAGACTAGGAAAAAGAAGAAGATGACGTGGAAGTGGAAGAAGAAGACAAAGATGAAGTAGAAGAAAAAGAATAAGAAGAAGAAGAAGAAGAAGAGAAAGATTAAAAAGACAAAAAGAATGAAGAAGAAGAAGAAGAAAAAGAAGGACAGAAAGAAGAAGAAGAAGAACTAAGAGAAGAAGAAGAACAAGAGGAAACACAAGAAGAACAAGAACTAGAAGAACAAGTGAAAGATGTAAAAGTAGGGGAAGAAGAAGAAGAAGAAGAAAAAGAAGAAGAAGAAGAAGGAGAGGAAGAAGAAGGAGATGAAGAAGTAGTAGAAGAAAAAGAAGACAAAGCAGAAATTGAAGAAGATGAGGAAGAAGAAGATGAAGATGAAGATAGAAGAAGAAGAAGGAAAAGAAGAAGAAGAAGAAGGAGAAGAAGAAGAAGATGAAGAAGAAGTACAAGATGACAAAGAAAAAGAAGAAGAAATAGAAGAAGAAGAAGAAGAAGAAGAAGTAGAAGAAGAAAAAGAAGAAGAAGATGATGATGAAAAAGAAGAAGAAGATGATGAAGAAAAAGAAGATGAAGAAGTAGAAAAAGGAGTCGAAGAAGAAGAAGAAGAAGAAGGTAAAGAAGAAGAAGAAGCAGACAAAGAAGAAGAAGAAGAAAAACAACAACAACAACAAGAAAAAAAGAAGTTGAAGGAGAAGAAGAAGAGGAAGAAGAAGAAGAAGAATATGATGAAGAATTAGAAGAAGGAGAAGAAAGAGAAGAAGAAGAAGAAGAAGAAGAAGAAGAAGGTGAAGTCGAAGGAGAAGAAGAATGAGATGAAGAAAAAGGAGAAGAAGAAGAAGAAGAAGAAGAAGTAGAAGAAGAAGAAGAAGAGGAAGAAGAAGAAGGAAATTATGAAGAAGAAGAAGCAGAAGAAGAAGAGGAAGAAGAAGAGGAGGAGGAGAAGGAAGAAGAAGAAGATATGAAGAAGAAGAAGAAGAGAAGAAAAAGAAGAAGAAAAAAAGAAGAAGATGATAATGAGGATGAAGAAGAAGACGAAGAAGAAAAACTAGAAGAAGAAGAATAATAAGAAGAAGAAGAAGATGATGAAGAATAAGAAGAAGAAGTAGATCAAGAATATGAAGAAGAGGAAGAAGAAGAAGACAAAGCAAAGAAGTAGAAGAAGAAGAAGAAGAAGAAAAAGGAGAAGAAGAAGTAGATGAAGGAGAACAAGGAGATGAGGGAGAAGAAGGAGAAGATGAAAAAGGAGAAGAAGACGAAGAGGAAGAAGAAGAAGAAGAAGGAGAAGAAGGAGAAGGAGTTAAAGAAGAAAAAGAAACAGAAAAAGAAGAAGAAGAGGTAGAAGTCGAAGAAGAAAAGGAAGAAAAATAAGAAAAAGAAGAAGAAGAAGAATAAGAAGCAAAAGAAGAAGAAGAAGCAGAGGAAGAAGTGGACGAAGAAGAAGAAGAAGAAGTCGAAGTAGAAGAAGAGGAAGAAGAAGACGAAGAAGAAGAAAAAAAAAAGAGGTAGAAGAAGAAGAAGAAGAAGAAGAAGAAGTAGAAGAAGACAGACGAAGAAGAAGAATGAGAGGAAGAAGAAGTACAAGAAGAAGAGGTATTGAAGAAGTAGATGTGATGAAGAATTAGAAGAAGATGAAGTAGAAGAATAAGAAGAAGGAGAAGAAGGAGAAGGAGAAGTAGTAGAATAAAAAGGAGGAGAACAAAAAGAACAAGAAACAAAAGAAGAAGAAGAAAAAGTAGAAGAAGAACAAGAAGTAGAAGATGAAGAGAAGAAGGAGAATAAGAAGAAGAAGAAGAAGAAGAAGAAGAAGACTAAGAAGAAGAAAAGGAAGAGGAAGGAGAACAAGAGGTAGAAGAAGAGGTGGAGGAGGAGGAGGGGGAAGAAGAAGAAGAAGAAGAAGAAGACGAAGACGAAGAAGTAGAAGAAGAAGAAGAAAAAGAAGTCGAAGATTTTGATGATGAAGAAGAGGTAGAAGAAGAAGAAGAAGGAGAGGAAGGAGAACAAGGAGAAGAAAAAAAAGAATAAGAATAAGAAGAAGAAGAAGAAGAAGAAGAAGAAGAAGAGGAAGAAGAAGAAGACGAAGACGAAGAAGAAGAAGAAGAAAAAGAAGAAGAAGAACAAGATTATGATGAAGAAGAACCTGAAGAAGAAGACTAGGAAGAAGAAGATGACGAAGACGAAGAAAAAGAAGAAGAAAAAAAGTAAGAGGAAGAAGAAGAAGAAAAAGAAAAATAATAAGAAGATGAAAAATACAAAGAAGAAGAAAAAGGAGAATAAGAAGAAGATGAAGAAAATAAGAAAAAGAAGAAGACGAAGAAGAAGAAGAAGAAGAAGAAGAAGAAGAAGGAGATGATGAAGAAGAAGAAGACATAGAAGAAGAAGAAGAAGAAGAAGAAGAGGAAGAGAAAGAAGAAGAATAAGAAGAACAAGAACAAGATGGAGAAGAAGAAGACAAACAAGAAAAAGAAGAAGAGGGAGAGGAAGAAGAAGAAGAAGATGAAGAAGAAGAAGGAGAAGAAGATGAGAAAGTAGAAGAAGAAGAAGCAGAAGGGGAAGAAGAAGATGGAGAAGTAGAAGAAGAAGAACAGGAAGAGGAAGAAGAAGAAGAAGAAGATATTGAAGAAGAACAAGAAGTAGAAAAGAAGAAGAAGAAGAAAAAGAACAACAACAAGGAGAACATTAAGAAGAAGGGGAAGAAGAAGAATAAGAAGATGAAGAAGAAGAAGAAGAAGAAGAAGTTACAGAAGATGAATAAGATGAAGAAGAGAAGTAGAGAAGAAGAAGTAGAAGAAGGAGAAGAAGAAGAAGAAAGCGAAGTAAAAGAAGTGGAAGACTAAGAAGAAGAAGAAGAAGAAGAAGAAGAAGAAAAAGAAGAAGAAAAAGAAGAAGAAAAACGATAAGAAAGAGAAGAAGAAGATGAAGAAGAAGAAGAAGATGATGATGATGAAGAAGAAGAACAACAAGAAGAAGTAAAAGAAGAAAATGTAGAAGAAGAAGTAAGCATAGAAGAAGAAGATGAAGATGATGAAGAAGAAGAGGAAGAAGAAGAAGATGAAGTAGAAGAAGAAGAAAAAGAAGAATTACATGATGATGAAGAAAAAGAAGAAGAAGAAAATGCAAGAGATGAAGAAGAAGAAGAAGAAAACAAAGAGGAAGAAGAAGACAAAGTAGAAGAAGAAGAAAAAGAAGAAGAAGAAGAAGAAGAAGAAAAAGAACATGGAGAAGAAGAACAAAAAGATGAAGAAGGAGAAGAAGATGAAAAAGAAGAAGAAGAAGAAGAAGAAGAAGAAGAATAAGTAGAAGGAGAAGAAGGAGAAAGAGAAGTAGAAGAAGAGGAAGAAGAAGAAGAAGAAGAAGAAGAAGAAGAAGAAGTAGAAGAAGAAGAAGAAGAAGAAGACGAAGAACAGGAATAAGAAGAAGAGGAAGAAGAAGAAGAAGAAGAAGATGAATGAGAAGGAGAATAAGAGGATGAAAAAGAAGAAGATGAGGAAGATGAATAAAATGATGAATAAGAAGAAGAAGACGAGGAAGAAGAAGAAGAAGAGGAAGAGGAGGAAGAAGAAGAAGTAAAAGAAGAAGAAGAAAAAGAAAAAGAAGACGAAGAAGAAGAAAAAGACGAAGAAGAAGATAAGGAAGACGAAGAAGAGGAAGAAGAAGAAGAAGATGAATAAATAGAAGAAGAGGAAAAGTAGTAGAAAAAGAATAAGACTAAAAAGAAGAAGTAGAGGAAGAAGAATAAGAAGAAGAAGGTGAAGAAAGTTAAGAAGAAGAAGAAGAGGAGGAAGAAGAAGAAGACGTAGAAGAAGAAGAAGTAGAAGAAGAAGTATTAGAAGAAGAAGAAGAAGAAGAAGAAGAAGAAAAGGAATAAGAAGAAGAAGAAGAAAAAGAAGAAGGAGAAGAAGAAGAAGATGAAGAAAAGATAGAAGAATAAGTTGAAGATGAAGAAGATGAAAATGACGAAGAAGAAGAAGACGAGGAAGAAGAAGAAGATGTTGAAGAAGGAAGAGAAGAAGAAAAAAATGAAGAACAAGATGAAGAAGAAGAAGAAGAGATGAATTTGAAGAAGAAGACTTAGAATAATCAGTATAAGCAAAACAAGAATAGAAGAAGGAGAAGAAGTCAAAGAAGAAGAAGAATAGGAGGAGGAAGAAGATGAAGAAGAAGAAGAAGAAGATGATCATGAAGAAGTTGAAGATGAAGAAAAGGAAGAAGAAGAAGAAAAAGAAGAAGAAGAAGAACAAGAAGATTAGAAAGAAGAGGAGGAAGAAGAAGAAGAAGAAGAATAAGAAAAAGAACGAGAAGGAGAAGAAGAAGAAGAAGAAGAAGAAGACGAAGAAGAAGAATTAGTAGTCGTAGAAGAAGATGAAGAAGAACGCAAAGAAGAAGAAGAAGAAGAAGGAGAAAAAGTAGATGAAGAAGAAAAAGAATAAGGAGAACAAAATAAAGAGGAAGAAAAAGTAGTAGAATAAGATTAAGAAGGCGAAGAAGAAGAAGAGAAGAAGATGAAGAAGAAGAAGATGAAGAAGAAGAAGAAGAAGAAGAAGAAGAAGAAGTGGAAGGTGAAAATGAAGAAGAAGAAGAAGAAGAAGAAGATAATGATGACGATGATGAGTTACCTGAAAAAGAAGAAAAATAGAAAGAAGACTTACAAGAAGAACTTGAAGAAGAAGAAAAGGAAGACAAAGAAGAGGAAGTTGAAGAAGAAGAAGGTGAAGAAGAAGATGATGAAGATGGAGAAGAAAAGGATGAAGAAGAAGAAGAAGAAAAAGAAGAAGAAGAAGAAGGAGAATAAGAAAAAGAAGAAGAAGAAGAAGAGGATGAAGAAGAATAATAAGGAGAAGAAGAAGAATGAGAAGAATAAGGGGAAGAAGAGGGAGAAGATGATGAAGAAGAAGAAGAAGATGATGATGATGAAGAAGAAGAAGAAGAAGAAGATGAAGAAGAAGAAGAAGAAGACGAAGATGAAGAAAAAGAAGTAGACGATGAAGAAGAAGAAGAAGGAAAAGCAGACAAAGAAAAGGAAGTAGAAGAAGAAGAAGGAGAATAAGAAGAAGATGAAGAAGAAGAAGAAGGCAAAGAGGAAGAAGATGATGAAGAAGAAGAAGAGGAAGAAGAAGAAGAAGAGAAGGAAAAGAAAGGGAACGAGAAAAGGAATTAAAGAAGAAGAAGAAGAAGAAGAAGGATGAGAAGAACAAGAACATGAAGAAGAAGAAGAAGAAGAGGAAAAAGGAGAACAAGAATGAGAAGAAGTAGTAGAAGGAGAAGAAGAAGTTGATGATGAAGAAGAACATGAAGAAGAAGAAGATGTAGATGATGAAGAAGAACATGAAGAAGAAGAAGAAGATGATGATGGAGAAGAAGAAGTAGAAGTCGAAGACAAAGAAGAACAAGAAAAAGAATAGTAAGAAGAAGAAGAACAAGAAGAAGAAGAGGAAGACAAAGAAAAAGAAGAAGAAGGAGAAGTAGTAGAAGAAGAAGAAGAAGAAAAAGGCAAAGAAGAAGAAGTAGAAGAAGAAGAAGAAGAAGAAGAAGATGATGATGAAAAAGAAGAAAAAGGAGGAGGAGGAGGAGTAGGAGGAGGAGGGGGAGGAGAAGAAGAAGAAGACAAAGAAGAAGAATAAGAATAACAAGAAGAAGAAAAGGAAGAAGAAGGAGAAGAAGAAGAACACAAAGAAGAAGATGATGAAGAAAAAGAAAAGAACAGAGGAAGAAGAAGATGAATGAGAAGAAGAAGAAGAAGAAGGAGAAGAAGATGATGAAGAAGAAGAACAAGTAGAAGAGGAAGAAGAAGAAGAAGGCAAAGAAAAAAGGATGAAGAAGAAGAAGAAGAAGAAGAAGAAGAAGAAGAAGAATATGAAGACGAATAACTAGAAGAGGAAGAAAAAGTAGAAGTAAAATAAGAAGAAGAAGAAGAAGAAGAAGAGAAAGAAGTAGATGAAGAAGTTGTAGAAGAAGAAGAAGAGGAAAAAGAAGAAGAAGAAGAAGAGGAAGAAGAAGAAGAAGAAGAAGAAGAAGAGGAAGAGAAGAAGGAGAAGAAGAAGAAGAAGAAGAAGGGGAAGAAGAAGGAAAAGAAGAAGAAGAAGAAGAAGATGATGATGATGATGATGATGAATTAAAAGAGGAAGAAGGAGGAAAAGAAGGAGAAGAATGAGATGAAGAAGAAGAAGAAGAAGGAGAAGAATATGAAGAAAAAGAAGAAAAATATGAAGAAGAAGGAGGAGAAGAAGAAGAAGACGAAGAAGAAGAAGAAGAAGAAGAAGAAGATGACTATGATGATGATGAAGATGAAGAAGAACAAGCAAAAGATGATGAAGATGAACAAGTAGATGATGAAGAAGAAGAAGAAGAAGGAGAGGAAGGAGAAGAAGAAGAAGGAAAATAAGAAGAAAGAGAAAGAGAAGAAGAAGAAGTAGCTAAAAAAGAAGAAGAAGAAGAAGAGGGATAGGAAGAAGAAGAGGGAGAAGTAGAGCGAGATGAAGGAGGAGAAAAAGAAGAAGAAAAAGGAGAAGAAGAAGATCATAATGATGAAGAAGAAGAAGAAGAGGAAGACGAAGAAGAGAGAGACAAAGAAAAAGAAGAAGAAAAAGAAGTAGTAGAAGCGGAAGAAGAAGAAGAAGAAGAAGAAGACGAAGAACAAGAGAAGGAAGAAGAAGAAGAAGAAGAAGATAAAGTAGAAGAAGAAGAAGAAGAAGAATATGAAGAAGAAGAAGAATAAGAATAATAAGAAGCTGAAGAATAAGAAGATGGAGAAGAACTTGAAGGCGAACAAGGGGTTGAAGCATATGAAGTAGTAGTAGTAGAAGTAGTGGTAGTAGTAGTAGTAGAAGAAGAAGAAGAAGAATAAGAAAATGAAGAAGATGAAGAATAAGAAGAAGCTTAAGAAGAAGATGAAGAAGAATAAGATGAAGAAGAAGAAGAAGAAGAAGAAAATGAAGAAGAAGAATAAGATGGAACAGAAGAAGAAGAAGAAGAATACGAAGATGAAGAAGAAAAAGAATAAGAAGAAGAAGAAGGAGAAGAAGAAGAAGAAGAAGAAAAAGAAGAAGAAAGAAGAAGAAGAAGAAGTAAAGAAGATGAAGATGATGAAGAAGAAGAAAAAGACAAAGACGAAAAAAGAAGAAGAAGAAGACGTAGCAATAGAGAAGAAGAAGAAGAAGAAGAAGAAAAAGAAGAAGAAGAAGGAGGAGAAGAAAAATAGGAGGAAGAAGAAGAAGTGGTAGATGAAGAAGGGGAAGAAGAAGAAGAAGAATAAGAATAAGAAGTAGTAGTAGAAGAAGAAGAAGAAGAAAAAAAGAAGAAGAAGAAGTAGATGATGAAGAAGAAGAAAAAAAAGAAAAAGAAGAAAAAGAAGAACAAGTAGAAGAAGAAGAAGGAGAAGTAGAAGAAGAAGAAGAAGAAGAAGAAGAAGAAGAAGAAAAAGAAGAACATGAAGAAGAAGAAAAGGAAGAAGGAGAACACGAAGAAGTACAAGAAGATGAAGAATATGAAGAAAAAATGGGAAGCATACAAAGAAGAAGAATGAGTAAAATAATAAGAAGAAGAAGGAGAAGAAAAAGAAAAAGAAGAAGAAGAAGAACAAGTACAAGAGGAGAAAGATGATGATGATAAAATTGATGACGAAGAAGAAGAAAAAGAAGAAGAAGACATAAAAGAAGAGGACAAAGAGAAAGAAGAGGAGGACAAGGAACAATAAGAAGAAGAAGAAGAGGAAGAAGAAGACGAAGAAGAAGAAGTTGAAGAGGAAGAAAGAAAAGATGAGGAAGACGAAGAAGAAGAAGAAGAAAAAGATGATGGAGACGAAGAAGAAGGAGAAGAAGAAGAATAAGTAGAAGAATGGGGAGAAGAAAAAGAAGAAGAAGAATAAGAAGAAGACGAAGAAGATGAAGATTAAGAACAAGATGAAGGTGATGCTGATGATAAAGAAGAAGAAGACTATGATGACGAAGAAGAAGAAGAAGAAGTAGAAGAAGAGGAAAAAGAAGAAGAGATGAAGAAGTTGTAGAAGACGAAGAAGAAGAAGTAGAAGAAGAAGAACAACAAGAAGATGAAAAAGAAGAAGAGGATGAAGAAGAAGATGATGAAGAAGAAGAAGGAGAAGAAGGAGAAGGAGAAGAAGAAGAGGAAGAAGCAGAAGAAAAAGAAGAAAGAGAAGAAGAAGGAAAATAAGAAGAGGAAGGAGAAAAAGAAGGAGAATAAGAAGAAGAAGAAGAAGAAAAAGTAGTAGAAGAAGAAGAAGAAGAAGAAGTGGAAGAAGAAGTAAAAGAAAGAGAAGAAGGAGATGAAGAACGAGAAGAAGAAGAAGAGTAAAAAGAAGAAGGAGAAGAAGAAGAAGAAGAAGAAGAAGAAGAAGAAGATGAAGAAGAAGATGATGAAGAAGAAGAAGAAGAAGAGGAAGAAGAAGAAGATGAAGATGAAGAAGGGGAAGATGAACATGGGAGAGGTGAAGAAAAATAAGAAGTAAAAGAAGATGTAGAAGAAGAAGTATAAGAATACGTAGAAGAAAAGGAAGAAGAAGAAGACGAACAAGAAGATTATGAATAAGAAGACGTACTAGAAGAAGAAGATGATGATGATGTTGAAGAACAAGAAGAAGAAAAGAAGATGAAAAAGAAGAAGAAGAACAAGAAAAGTAGAAGAAGAGGAAGAAGAAGAAGAAGAAGAATAAGAAGAACAAGAAGAAGAAGAAGAACAAGAAGAAGTAGAAGAAGAAAATGAAGAAGGAGATGAAGAAGATGAAGAAGAAGAAAAAGAAGAAGAAGACAAAGAAAAAGAAGAAGATAAAGAGAAGAAGACTAAGAAATAGAAGAAGAAGAAGTCATAGAATAAGAAGAAGATGAAGAAGAAGGAAAATAAGAAAACATAGAACAAGAAGAAGAAGTAGAGGGAGGAGAAGAAGAAGTAGTAAAAGAAAAAGAAGAAGAAGAAGAAGAAGAAGAAGAAGTTGAAGAAGCAGTATTAGAAGAAGAAGATCGAGAAGAAGAAGAAGAACAAGAAGAACAAGAAGGAGAAGTAGAAGAAGAAGATGAAGAAGAAGAAGAAGAAGAAGAAGGCAAAGAAGAAGATGAAGTAGAACAAGAAGGAGGAGAAGTAGTAGAAGAAGAAGAAGAAGAAGTTGATGATGATGAAGATGATGAAGATTAAGAAGAAGAAGATGAAGAAGATAAAGAAGAAGAAGGAGAAGAAGATGATGGAGAAGAAGGGGAAGAAGAAGAAGAAGGAGGAGGAGGAGGAGAAGACAAATATGATGAAGAAGAACAGGAATGAAAAGATGAAGAAGAAGAAGAAGAAGAAAACACAGAACAAGGTGAAGAACACAAAGAAGAAGAAGAAGAAGGAGTAGAAGAAGTAGGAGAAGAAGAAGAAGAAGAAGAAGAAGAAGAAGAAGAAGAAGGAGAAGAAGAAGAAGAAAAACCAGAGGAAGACAAGGAAGAGTAAGACGAAGACGAAGAAGACGAAGAATAGAAATAGAAAGAAAAAAAAGAAGAAGAAGACAAAAAAGAAGAAAAAGAAGAAGAAGATGATGAAGAAGAAGAAGACAGAGAAGAAGGAGAAGAAGAAGAAAAGGAGCAAGAAGAAGAAGAGGAAGAAGAAGACAAAAAAGAAGAAGAAGAAGAAGAAGAATACAAAATCAAAGAAGAAAAAGAATAAAGAGAAAATGAATAAGAAGAAGAAGAAGAAGAAGAAGGAGAAGGTGAAAAAGAAGAAGAACAAAATGATTAAGAAGAAGTAGAAGGCATAGAAGAAGAAGCTAAAGAAGAAGTAGAAGAAGAAGAAGGAGAAGAAGGGGAAGGAGAGGAAGAAGAAGAAGAAGTATGAGAAGACGAAGAAGAAGCAGGAGAAGAAGAAGAAGAAGAAGAGGAAGAGGAAAAAAGAGAACAAGAAGGAGAAGAAGAAGAAGAAGAAGAAGAGGAAGAACAAGGAGAAGAACATGGAGTAAAAGGAAGAGGCGGTGGAGAAGAAGAAGAAGAAGAAGAAGAAGTATACGAAGAAGAAGAAGAAGACAAAGAAGATGAAGAAAAAGATGATGAAGAAGAAGAAGAAGTAGAAGTAGAAGCTGAAGAAAGAGAAGAGTATGACGAGGAAGAAGGAGAGATGAAAAAAAAGAAGAGGAAGAAGTAGAAGAAGAAGAATAAGAAGAGGAAAAGGAAGAAGAAGAAGAAGAAGAATAATAATAAGAAGAAGATGAGGAAGACAAAGTAGAAAAAAGACAAGCAGAATATGAAAAAGTAGAAGAAGAAGAGGACTAAGAAAGAGAAGAAGATGTCGTTGAAGAGGAAGAAGAAGACAAAGAAGAAGAAGATGAAGAAGAAGGCAAAGACGAAGTTGAAAAAAAGGTAGAAGAAGAAGAAGAAGACAGAGATTAAGAAGAAGAAGAGGAAGACAGAAGAAGAAGAAGAAGAAGAAGAAGAAGAAGAAGAAAAAGAAGAAGGAAAAGAAGAGGAAGATAAAGAAGAAGAAGAAGAAGATGAAGAAGAAAGAGAGGAAGAAGAAGGAGATGAAGAAGAAGAAGGAGATGAAGAAGAAGAAGAAGAAGAAGAAGGAGAAGAAGAAGAAGAAGAAGAAGTGGAAGAAGAAAAAGGAGGAAAAGGAGAAGAAGAAGAAGAAGAAGAAGAAGAGGAAGAGGAAGAAGGAGAAGAAGAAGAAGAAACAATAGAAAAAAAAGAAGAAGAAGCAGAAGCAGAAGAAGAAGAAGAAGAAGAAGAAGAAGAAGAAGTGGATGAAGAAAAAGGTGAAGGAGAAGGAGAAGAAGAAGAAGGAAAAGAAGAAAAAGATGGAGAAGAAGAAGGAGAAGTAGAGCAGGAGGAAGAAGAAGAAGAAGAAGAAGAAGAAGAAGAAGTAGATGAGGAAGAAGAAGATGAAGATGAAGATAGAAGAAGAAGAAGAAGAAGTAGAAGAAGAAGAAGAAGTACAAGATGACAAAGAAAAGGTAGAAAAAGAAGAAGTAGAAGAAGAAGAAGAAGTGGAAGATGAAGAAAAAGAAGAAGAAGAAGAGGAAGAAGAAGAAAGAAAAAGAAATAAAAGACGACGAAGAAGAAGAAGACGGAGTAAAAGAAGAAGAAGAAGAAGAAGCAAAAGAAGAAGGAAAAGAAGAAGAAGATGATTTAGAAGAAGAGATAAGCGAAGGAGAAGAAGAATAAGAGTAAGAAGAAGGAGAGGAAGATAAAGAAGTAAAAGTAGAAGAAGAAGAAGTAGAAGAAGAAGACAGAGAAGAAGAAGAAGAATAAGAAGAAGGAGAAGAATAAGAAGAAGAAGAAGAAAAAGAAGAAGAAGAAGAAAAAGTAGAAGGAGAAGAAGAGCAAGAAGAAGAAGGTAAAGAAGAAGAAGATGAAGGAGAAGAAGAGGAAGACAAAGAAGAGGAAGCCAAAGAGGAAGAAGAAGAAGAAGAAGAGGAAGAAGGAGAAGAAGAAAAAATCAAAGTAGTAGAAGAAGAAGAAGAAGAAGAAGATAAAGAAGTCAAAGTAGAAGAAGAATTAGAAGAAGAAGAAGGAGAAGAAGAAGAAGAAGAACAAGAAGAACGAGAAGAATACGTAGAAGAAGAAGAAAAAGAAGAAGGAGATGAAGAAGAAGTCGAAAAAGAAGAAGACGAGGAAGAAGAAGAGGAAGACAAAGAAGAGGAAGCCAAAGAAGAAGAAGAAGAAGAAGAAGAAGAAGGAGAAGAAGAAAAAAAAGAAGGAGAAGGAGAAGAAGAGAAAGTAGAAGAAGGCAAAGAAGAAGTAGAAGAAGAGGAAGAAGATGTAAAAGAAGAAGAAGAAGAAGAAGCGGAAGAAGAAGAAGCAGAAGAAGAAGAAGAAGAAGAAGAAGAAAAAGAAGGTGAAGAAGACGAAGAAGAAGAAAAGGAAAAAGTAGAAGATAAAGAAGAAGGAGAAGGAATAAAAGACAAAGAGGAAGAAGAAGAAGGAAGAAGAAGAAGTAGAAGATGTAGAAGAAGAAGAAGATTATGTAGAAGAAGAAGAAAAAGAAGAAAAAAAAGAGGAAGGAGGAGGAGGACGAGGAGGAGGAGAAGAAGAATAAGAAGAAGAAGAAGAAGGACAAGAAAAAGTAGAA
>JAIUJO010001863.1:22500-25000 GCA_023846275.1 Vanilla planifolia | reverse complement strand
GTAGAAGAAGTAGTAGAAGAAGAAAAAGAGGAAGATGATGAAGAAGAAGAAGGAGAAGAAGAAAAAGAATAAGACGAAGAAGAACAAGAAGAAGATCAAGAAGTAGAAGAATTATATGAAGAAGAAGAAGTCGAAGAAGAAGAAGAAGAAGGAGAAGGAGAAGGAGAAGAAGGAGAAGAAGAAGAAGGAGAAGAAGGAGAAGAAGAAGAAGTACAAAGAGGGGCATGAGAAGAAGAAGGAGAAGAAGAAGAAGAAGAAAAAGAAGAAGAAGAAGAGGAAGAAGAAGAAGAAGATGATGGCGATGAAGATGAAGAAGAAGACGAACAAGAAGAAGAAGTGTAAGAAGTCGAAAAAGGAGAAGAAGAAGTAGAAGTAGAGGAAGAAGAAGGCGAAGAAGAAGAAGAAGAATTGGAAGTCGAAGAATAAGAAAAGAAGTAGGGAAGAAGAAGAAGAAGAAGGAGAAGAAGAACTAGAAGACGAAGTTGAAGAAGAAGAAGAAGAAGAGGATGAAGTTGAAGAATAAGAATTAGAATAAGAATAAGAATAAGAAGAAGAAGAAGATGATAATGATGATGAGGATGAAGAAGAAGAAGAAGATGATGATGGAGAAGAAGAATTAGAAGAAGAAAATGAAGAAGAAGAAGAGAAGAAGAAGGAGGAGGTGGAGGAGGAGGGGAAGAAGAAATAGAAAAGGAAGAAGAAGTTGAACAAGAAGAAGAAAAAGAACAAGAACATGAAGAACAAGAAGAACACAAAAAAGAAAAAGATGAAGAAGAACAATAAGAAGAAGATGAAGTCAAAGAAAAAGATGAAAAAGAATAAAAAGAAGAACAAGAGAAAGATTACGAAGAAGGCGAAGACGAAGAAGGAGAAGAGGAAGAAGAAGATGATGAAGAAGAAGAAAAAGAAGAAGAAAAAGATGGCAAAGAAGATGAAGGAGAAGGCGAAGAAGAAGTAGAAGACGAAGAAGAAGAGGTAAAAGAAGAAGAAGGAGAACAAGGAGTAAGCGAACAAGAAGAAGTAGAAGAAGTAGTAAAAGAAGAAGAAGAGGAAGTCGAATAAGAAGAAGAAAAGGAGTGGAATAAGAAGAAGATGCCAAAGAAGAAAAAAAGAAGTAGAAGAAGTAGTAGTAGTAGTAGTAGTAGAAGAAGAAGAAGAACAAGAAAAAGACAAAGAAGAACAAGAAAAGATGAAGAAGAGGAGGACAAAGAAGCAGAAGAAGATTAAGAGGAGGAGGAAGATGAAGAAGAAGATGATAAAGAAGAACAAGGAGATAATGAAGAAAAAGATGAGGTAGAAGAAGAGAAGAAGGTGAAGAGGAAGAAGAGCAAGAAGAAGAAGAAGAAGAAGACGAAGAAGAATAAGATGAGATGAAGAAGAGGAAGAAAAAAAGAGGAAGAAGAAGAGGAGGAGGAGGAGGAAGAAGAAGAAGACGAAGTAGAAGAAGAAGAAGAAGAAGTAGAAGAAGTAGAAGAAGAAGAAGAAGAAGAAAAAGGGGAAGAAGAATAGGAAGAAGAAGAAGAAGAAGAAAAAGGGGAAGAAGAATACAAAGAAGAAGAAGAAGAAGAAAAAAAAGAAGAAGTAGAAGAAGAAGAAGTAGTAGAAGAAGAAGATGATGAAGAATGAGAAGAAGAAGAAGAAGAAGATGATGAAGAAGAATAAGAGGAAGGAGGATGAAGAAGAAGAAGAAGAAGAAGAAGATGAAGAAGATGAAGAAGGAGGAGGAGGAGGAGGAGGAGGAGGAGAAGAAGAAGAATAAGAGAAAAAAGAAGAAGAAGAAGAGGGAGAAGAATAAGAATAAGAAAAAGAAGAAGGAAAAAGAAGATGAAGATTAAAAAGGAGAAGAAGAATATGAAAAAGTCAAAGAAGAAGAAGAAGAAGAAGAGGAGGAGGAAGAAGAAGGAGAAGATGAATTCGAAGAAGAAGAGGGGGAAGAAGAAGAAGAAGATGATGATGATGAAGACGAAGAAGAAGATGAAGAAGAAGAAGAAGAAGAAGAAGAAAATGAGGAAGATGATGAACAAGAAGGAGAACAAGAATAAGAAGAAGAAGCCGAAGAAGAATAAGAAGAAGACAAAGAAGTAGAAGAATTAGATGAATAAGAAGTAGTAGTAGTAGTAATAGAAGAAGAAGTAGAAAAAGAAGAAGAAGAAGTGGAAGAAGATGGGGAAGGAGAAGAAGGAGAAGAAGAAGGAGAAGAAGGAGAAGTAGGAGAAGAAGAAGAAGAAGAAGATGGAGGAGGAGGAGGAGAAGAGGAAGGAAAAGAAGAAGAAAAAGAAGAAGAAGAAGAAGTTAAAGAAGAGGAATTAAAAGAAAATTAAGAAGAAGAAGAAGAAGTTGTAGGAGAAGAAGAAGAAGAAGACGAACAACAAGAAGAAGAGGAAGAAGTAGAAAAAGGAGGAGAAGAAGAAGACGAGGAAGAAGAAGGCGAAGAAGAAGAAGAATTGGAAGTAGAAGAATAAGAAAAGAAGTAGGGGAAGTAGAAGAAGAAGAAGGAGAA
>JAIUJO010001863.1:5000-7500 GCA_023846275.1 Vanilla planifolia | reverse complement strand
AGTTGTAGTAAGAAGAATATCAATGAGAATAAAAAGAAGAAGAAGATGATGAAGGAGAAGAAGAAGAAGAAGAAGGAGATCGAGAACAAGGGGGAGGAGAAGAAGAAGAAGAAGAAGAAGGAGGAGGAGGAGGAGGAGAAGAAGAAGAAGAAGAAAAAGATGAACAAGGAAAAGAAGATGTAGAAGAAGAAGATGAAGAATAAGAAGAAGAAGAAGAAGATAAAGAAGTGTAAGATGAAGAAGAGTAAGTTGAAGAAGAAGAAGGGGAAGAACACAAAGAAAAAGAAAAAAAGATGAAGAAGAAGAAGAATACAAAGAAGAAGAAGAATAAGAAGAATGAGAAGAAGAAGAAGAAGAAGGAGAAGAAGAAGATGAAAATGAAGAAGAAGAAGAAGAGGAAGACAAGGAAGTAGATAAAGAAAATTATGAAGAAGAAAAGGAAGAAGAAGAAGAAGAAAAAGACGTAGATGAAATAGATGATGATGATGATGATGAAGAAGAAGAAGAAGAAAAAGAAGATAGAGAAGAAGAGCAAGAAAAAAAACAAGAAGAAGGAGGTGAAGAAGAATAAGAAGAAGGTGAAGAAGAAGAAGAATAGAATGAAGAAGAAGAAGGTGAAGAAGAAGACGAAGAAGACAAAGTAGAAGGAGTAGAAGGTGAAGGAAAAGAGGAAGAAGAAGAAGAAGAAGAAGAAGAAGAAGAAGTAGAAGTAGAAGAATTAGAAGAATAAGAAGAATGAGAAGAACAAGAAGGAAAATAAGAAGAAGAAGAAGAAGAAGTGGATGATGAAAAAGAAGGAGGAGAAGAAGCAGAAGAAGAAGAAGAAGAGGAAGAAGAAGAAGAAGAAGAAGAAAAAGAAGTAGGAGAAGAAGAGGGAGATCAAGAAGGAGAAGAAGAAGAAGAAGAAGAAGATGAAGAAGATGATAGTGATGATGATTAAGAAGAAGAAGAGGAAGAAGAAGGAGAAGAAGAAGGAGGAGAAGAAGAAGGTGAAGACGATGAAGAAGAAGAAGAAGAAGATGAAGAAGAAGAGGAAGAAGTAGTAGTAGTTGTAGTAGAAGAAGAAGAAGAAGAAGAAGAAAAGGAATGGGAAAAAGAAGAAGAAGAAGAAGAAAAAGAAGAAGAAAAAGAAGAAGTTGAAGAAGAAGAAGTTGATTAAGAAGTATGAGAATAAGTAGAAGAAGAAGAAGATGAAGATGATAATGAAGAAGAAGAAGATGAGGAAGAAGAAGAGGAAGAACAAGATGAAGAACATGAAGAAGAAGAAGAAGAAGAAGTTGAAGAAGAAGGAGAAGAACACGAAGAAGAGTAAGAAGAAGAAGAAGAAGAAGAAGACGAAGAGAAAGAAGTAGAAGAAAAAAAAGAAGAGGAGGAAGAAGAAGAAGAAGAAGAAGAAGAAGACGATGAAGAAGAGGAAGAAGAAAAAGAAGAGAAGAAGAAGGAGAAAAAAATGAAGGAGAAGATGAAGAAGATGAAGAAGAAGTAGCAGAAGAAGAAGAAGAAAAAGAAGAATAAGAATAAGAATAAGATGAAGAAGAAGAAGAAGAAGAAGAAGAAGAAGAAGAAGAATAAGAAGGAGAATAAGAGGAAGAACCTAAAGAAGAAGAAGAAAAACACAGATAGAAAAGGATGAAAGGGAAGAAGAAGTGGAAGAAGAATAAGAAGAAGGAGAATAAGAGGAAGAACCCAATGAAGAAGAAGAAAAACACAAAGATAGAAGAGGATGAGGGAGAAGAAGAAGTGGAAGGAGGAGAAGAAGAAGAAGAAGAAGAAGAAGAATATGAAGACTAAGAAGTAGAAGTGGAAGGAAAAAAAGATGTAGAATAATAATAAGTAGAAGAAGAGAAACAAGAAGAAGAAGAAGTCGAAGAAGAAGAAGAAGAAGATCAAGAAGATGAAGAAGAAGACGAAGAAGAAGAAGGAGAAGAAGAAGAAGAAGAAGAAAAAGAAGAAGGAGGAGAAGTAGAAGAAGATGATGATTATGTTGATGATGAATTGAATTAATAGAAGAGGAAGAAGAAGAAGCAAAAGGACAAGAATATGAATAAGAATTTGAAGAAGAAGGAGAAGAAGATTAAGAAAAAGAAGAAGAAGATGATAAAGAAGGAGGAGGAGGAGGAGGAGAAGAAGAAGAAGAAGAAGATGAAGAAGGAGAAGATGATGAAAAAGAAGTAGAATAAGAAGAAGAAGATGATGAAAAAGAAGATGAAGAGAAAGAAGAAGAAGAAGAAGAAGAAGTAGAAGAAGAAGAAGGATGAGAAGAAGGAGAAGAAGAAGAAGGAAAATGAGTAGAAGAAGAAGAGACAGAAGGAGAAGGAGAAAGAGAAAAAGAAGACGAAGAAGAAGAAGAAGAAGAGGAAGGAGAGGAAGAAGAAGAAGGAGAAGTAGAAGGAGATGAAGAAGGAGAAAAACAAGTAGAAGAAGAAAAAGGAGAAGAAGAAGAAGAAGAAGAGATGAAGAAGAAGATGAAGAAGAGGAAGAAGTCGGAGAGGAAGATGAA
>JAIUJO010001863.1:0-2500 GCA_023846275.1 Vanilla planifolia | reverse complement strand
AAAGAAGAAGAAAAGAAGAAGCATGGGAAGAAAAAGAAGTAGAAGAAGAAGAAGTGGAAAAAGAGAAAAAGAAGGAGAACAAAAAGAAGAAGAAGAAGAAGAAGAAGAAGTAAAAAAACAAGGAGAAGAAGAAGATGGAGGAAAACATGTAGAAGAAGAAGAAGAAGAAGCAAGAGAAGAAGAAGAAAACAATTAGAAGTAGAAGAGGAAGAAGAAGAATAAGAGGAATAAGTAGAAGAAGAAGAAGATGATGAAGAAAAAGAAGACGGAGAAGAAGAAGAAGAAGAAGAAGAAGAAGTTGAAGAAGAAGAGGAGGAAGAAGAAGAGGAAGAAGAAGAAGAGGAGGACGAACAAGAGGAAGACAATGAAGGGAGAGGTCAAGAAAAAGAATAAGAGGAAAAAAAGAGGAAGAAGAAGTAGAACTAGAGGAAGAGGAATAAGAAGAAGAAAAGAAAGAAGAAGAAGAATAAGAAGGAGAAGGAGAAGAAGAAGAAGAAGAAGAAGACGAAGGAGAAAAGGAAGAAGAAGAAGATGAACTAGAAGAAGAAGAAAAGAAGAAGAAGAATAACAAGAACAAGAAGAAGAAGAAGAAAAAAAAAGAAAAAAGAAGAAAAAGAAGAAGAATAACAATA
This sequence comes from Vanilla planifolia, assembly GCA_023846275.1. NCBI lineage: Eukaryota > Viridiplantae > Streptophyta > Magnoliopsida > Asparagales > Orchidaceae > Vanilla > Vanilla planifolia. The sequence continues at coordinate 1,868 of JAIUJO010001863.1, read as the reverse complement.
ATAAGAATAAGTACAAGAAGAAATGGAAGAAGAAAAAGAAGAAGGAGAAGGAGAATGAGAAGAAGAAGAAGAGAAAGACAAAGAAGATGAAGAAGAAGAAGAAGATGAAGAAGTAGAATACTAAGAAAAAAAGAAGTCGTCGAAGAAGAAGGAGGAGAAGAATAACAAGAAGATGAAGAAGAGGAAGAAGTAGAAGAAGGAGAAGAAGGAGAAGAAGAAGTAGAAGAAGAAGAAGAAGAAGAAGATGAAGAAAAGAAGATGATGAAGATGACAAAAATGAAGAAGAAGAAGAAGAAGAAGAAGAAGAAAAAGAAGAAGAAGAAGATGGGAGAAAAAGAAAAAGAAGAAGAAGAAGAAGAAGAAGCAGAAAAAGGAGATGAAGAAGAACAAGAAGGAAAAGATGAAGAAGAAGAAGAAGATGCAGAACTAGTAGAATAACCCAAAGAAGAAGAAGGAGAAGAAGAAGGAGAAGAAGAAGAAGAAGAAGTTGAAGAAGAAGAAGAAGAAGTTGAAGAAGAAGAAGAAGAAGAAGAGAAGAAGAAGATGGAGAAAAAAAAGAAGAAGAAGATGAAGAGGATGAAGAAGATTGAGAAGAAGAAGAAGAAGAAGAAGAAAAATAAGAAGATCTTGATGATGAAGAAGAAGTAGAAGAAGAGGAAGAAGAAGAAGAAGAAAAAGAAGAAGAAGAAGAAGGAGAAGAAGAAGGAGAAGAAGGAGAAAATTGAGAAGAAGAAGAAGAAGAAGAAGAAGAAGAACAGGAACAAGAACAAGATGAAGAAGAAAAAGTAGTAGAAGAAGAAGAAGAAGAAGACGAAGACGAAGAAGAAGAAGAAGAAGAAGAAGAAGAAGAAGAAGATTTGCAAGAATAAGACAAAGAAGAAGAAGACAAAGAAAAATATAGGAAGAAGAAGAAGGGAAGATGAAGAAAAGAAAAAGAAGAAAAGTAAGAAGGAGAAGAAGAAGAAAAAGAAAAAGAAGAAGAAAAAGAAGAAGAAGAAGAAGAAGAAGAAGAAAATGAAGAAGAATAAGAAAAAGAAGAAGAAGGATGAGAAGAAGAAGAAGAAGACTTAAAAGAAGAAGAAGAAATAGAAGAAGAAGAGGAAGAAGAAGAAGAAGAATAAGAAGAACAAGAATTAGATGGAGAGGAAGAAGAACAAGAAGAAAAAGAAGAAGAACTAGAAGAGGAAGAAGATGATGATAAGAAGAAGGAGAAGAAGATGAAGAAGTAGAAGAAGAAGAAGAAGAAGAAGAAGAAGAAGAAGAAGAACAACAACAACAACAAGAAGAATATAATGTAGAAGAAGAAGAAGAGAAGAAGAAGAAGAAGAATAAGAAAGAAAAGAAGAACAAGAAGGAGAATGCAAAGAAGAAGAAGTCAATGAAGATGTTGAAGACGAGGATGATCTAGGAGAAGAAGAAGTAGAAGATGTAGGAGAAGAAGGTGAAGAACGAGAAGTAGAAGATTTGGAAGAAGAAGAAGATGAAGAAAAAGATGATGATGAAGAAGAAGAAGAACGAGAAGAAAGAGAAGAAGAAGATGAAGAAGAAGAAGTTGAAGAAGAAGAAAAAGAAGATGCTGATGAAGAAGAACAAGAAGAAGTAAAAGAAGAAGAAGAAGAAGGTGTAGAAGAAGAAGAAGATGAAGTAGAAGAAGAAGAAAAAGAAGAAGTACATGAAGAAGAAGGAAAAGATGACGACGAAGAAGCAGGAGACGAAGAAGAAGAAAATGTAGATGATGATGAAGAAGAATAAGAAAACGAAGAGGAAGTAGAAGACAAAGTAGAAGAAGAAGAAGATGAAGAAGAAGAAGAAGAAGATGATGATGAAGAAGAAGAAGAAGAAGAATAAGAAAAAGAAGGTCATGACAA
>JAIUJO010000660.1:17500-22500 GCA_023846275.1 Vanilla planifolia | reverse complement strand
AGAAGAAGAAGAAGGACAAGAAGAAGAGAAAGAAGAAAAAGAAGAGGAGGGAGACGAAGAAGAAGAAGAAGAAGGAGTTGGACTAGGAGGAGGAGGAGGAGGAGAAGAAGAGGAAGAAGAAGAAGAGTAAGAAGTAGAAGAAGAATAATAAGTAGTCGAAGAAGATGAAGAAAAAGAAGAAGAAATGAAGATGAAGAAAAAGATGATAATAATGATGATTAGGATGATGAATAAGAAGAAGAAGAACAAGAAGAAGAAGAAGAAGAAGTTGAGGAAGAAGAAGAGGAAAAAGAAGAAGAAGAAGAAGATGATGATGATGATGAAGGAGAAGAAGAAGAAGAACAAGTAGAAGAAGAAGAAGAAGAAGCAAAAGAAGAAGAAGAAGAAGAAGAAGAAGACAAAAAAGAAAGTGAAGAAGAATGAGAGGAAGAAGAAGAAAGGAAGAAGAAGAAGTAGATTATGATGAAGAAGAAGAAGAAGAAGAAGAACAAGATGAAGAAGATAAAGAAGAAGAAGAAGAAGAAGAAGAAAAAGAAGAAGTGGAAGAAGAAGAAGAAGATCAAGAAGAAGAAGAAGAAGAAGAAGTAAAAGAAGCAGGTGGAGGAGGAGAACAAGAAGTAGAAGAAGAAAAAGATGAAGAAGAAGAGGGAGAAGAAGAAGAAGGATAAGTAGATGAAGAAGAATAAGTAGAAGAAAAAGAAGATGAAGAAGATGAAGAAGAAGAAGATGAAGAAAAAGAAGAAGAGGAAGAATAATAAGAATAAGATGAGGAAAACGAATAAAAAGAAGATAAAGAAGAAGAAGAAGAAAAAAAAGTTGAACATGAAGAAGAAGATGAAGAAGAAGATGAAGAAGAAGAAAAAGAAGAAGGAGAAGAAGAAGAAGATGAAAAAGAAGAAGAAGAAGAAGAACAAGTATAGAAAGGAGGAGAGGAAGAAGATGAAGACAAAAAAAGGAGAAGAAGAAGAAGAAAAAGAAGAAGAAGAAGAAGAAGGGAAGAAGAAGAAGAAGAAGAAGAAGAAGAAGAAGAAAAAAAAGAAGAAGAAGAAGTGGAAGATGAAGAAGAAGAGGAGGTAGAAGAAGAAGAAGAAGAAGTAGAAGTAGAAGAAACGAAAAATGAAAAAGAAAAGAAAAAGTATAAGGAAAAGGAGGAAGAGGAGAAGGTAAAGGAGGAGGAGGAGAAGAAGAAGAAGAAGAAGAAGAAGAAGAAATAAAAGAAGAAGAAGAAGAAGAAGAAGAAGAACAAGAACAAGAAGAAAAAAAATTAGAAGAAGAAGAAGAACATGAAGAAGAAGAAGAAGAAGAGGAAGAAAAAGAAGAAGAAGAAGGCAAAGAAAAAGAAGAAGAAGATGAAGAAGGAGAGGAAGACGAAGACGAAAAGGAGACGAGGATGATGAAGAAGAAAAAGAAGAAGAACAAGATGAAGAAGAACGAGGAGAGGAAGAAGAAGAAGAAGAAGAAGAGGAAGAAGAAGAAGACGACGAAGAAGTAGAAGAAGGAGAAGAACAAGTAGAAGAAGAAGAATATGTCAAAGAAGAAGAAGAAGAAGAAGTTGTAGTAGAAGAAGAAAAACAAGATGATGATGATGAAGAAGAAGAAAAAGAAGAAGAAGTGGAAGAAGAAGAAGATGATGATGAAGAAGAAGAAGAAGAGTAAGGGGAAGAAGAAGAAAAAGATGTCTAGGAAGACGTAGAAGAAGAAGAAGAAGAAGAAGAAAAAGAAGAAGAAAAAGAAGAAGAAAAAGAAGAAGTAGAAGAAGAAGAAGGAGAAAAAGAGGAGGAAGTAGGACGAGAAGAAGGAGGAGATGCCGAGGAAGAAGAAGATGAAGAAGAGGAAGAAGAAGATGAAGAAAAAGAAGAACTAGGGGAAGAATAGGAGGAGGAAGAAGAAGAAGAAGAAGACGACGAAGTAGAAGAAGAAGATGACTCAGGAGAAGAAGAAGAAGGAGAGGAAAAAGAAGAAGAAGAAGAAGAAGAAGAAGAGAAAGAAGAAGAAGGAGAAAAAGAAGAAGAAGAGAAAGAAGAAGAAGAAGTAGAAGAAGAAGAAGAAGAAGATGAAAAAGTAGAGGAAGAAGAAGAAGAAGAAGAAGAAGAAGAAAAAGAAGTAGAAGAAGAAGATGAGCAGGAAGAATGAGAAGAAATGGTGGATGAAGAAAAAGAAGAAGATTAAAAAGATGAACTAGTAGATGATAAAGAAGAAGAAGAAGAAGAAGAAGAAGAAAAAGAATAAGAAATAGAAGAATTTTAAGAAGATGAAGAAGAAGAAGAAGTTTAAGAAGGAGAAGATGAAGAACATGAAGATGATGATGATGATAATGATTATGATGAAGAAAGAGAAGAAGAAGAAGAAGTGGAAGAAGAAGAAGACAAACTCAAAAAAGAATAGGATGAAGTAAAAGAAGAAACAAAAGAAGAAGAAGAAGATGAAGAAGAAAAGGAAGAAGAAGAAGATAATGATGACGATGATGTAAAAGAAGAACGAGGGGAAGAAGAAGAACAAGAAGAAGAAGAGGGAGAAGAAGAAGAAGAAGAAGAAGAGGAAGAAGGGAAAGAAGAAGAAGAAGAAGAAGAAGAAGAAGAAGAAAAAGAATGAGAAGAAAATGGTGGAGAAGGAAAAGAAGAAGAAGAAGAAGATGAAGAAGAAGAAGAAGAAGAAGAAGAAGAAGAAGTTGAAGAAGAAGAAGAAGAACAAGAAGAGGAAGATGATGATGATAGTGATCATGATGAAGAACAAGAAGAAGAAGAAGGGGAAGAAGAAGAAGACAAACACGAAAAAGAATAGGAAGAAGTAAAAGAAGAAACAAAAGAAGAAGAAGAAGAAGAGGAGGAAGAAGAAGAAGACGATGATGATGACGAAAAAGAAGAACGAGGAGAAAAACAAGAACAAGAAGAAGAAGAAGAAGAGGAAGAAGAAGAAGAAGAAGAAGAAGAAGAAGAAGAGGAAGAAGAAGAAGAAGAAGAAGAAGAAGAGGAAAAAGAATGTGAAGAAAATGAAGAAGAGGGAAAAGAAGAAGAAGACGAAAAATAAGAATAGGATGAAGATGATGAAGAAGAAGAAGAAGAGAACGAAGAAGAAGAAGGAAGAAGAAGAAGAAGATAAAGAAGAAGAGGAAGAAGAAGCAAAAAAAGTAGATGGAAAAGAAGAATAAGGCGAAGAAGGGGATGCAGAAGAAGAAGAAGAAGAAGAAGAAGAAGAGGAAGAAGAAGAAGAAGACGTAGTAGTAGTAGTAGTAGAAGAAGAAGAAGAAGAAGAAGAAAAAGAAGAAGAAAAGGAAGAAGAAGAGGAAGAAGAAGAAGATGTAGAAGAAGAAGATGATGATGATGAAATATTAGAAGAAGAAGAAGATGATGAAGAAGGAGAAGAAGATGAAGGAAAAGAAAAAGAAGCGGAAGAAGAAGGAAAAGAAGTGGAAGAAGAAGATGAGGACGAGAAAGAAGAGGAAGAAGAGGAAGAAGATGAAGAAGATGAAGAAGAAGAAGAAGAAGAAGGAGAAGAAGAAGAAAAAGAAGAAGAAGAAGAAGAAGAAGAAGAGGAAGAAGAAGAAGAAGATGAATAAGAAGTAGAAGAAGAAGAATAAGTAGTAGTAGTAGAAGAAGAAGAAGAGGAAGATGATGATGACAAAGAAGAAGAAGAAGAAGTGGATGAAGAAGATGAAGAAGATGAAGAAGAAGAAGAAGAAGAAGAAGAAGGAGAAGATGAAGAGGAAGAAGAAGAAGCGAAAGAAGAAGAAGAAGAAGAAGAAGAGGAAGAAGAAGAAGAAGAAGAAGAAGAAGAAGAAGAAGTAGAAGAAGTAGAAGAATAGGAAGAACAAGAAGAAGAAGAGGATGGAGGAGGAGGAGCAGCTGAAGAGGAAGAAGAAGAAAAAGAAGAAGAAGAAGAAGAGGAAGAAGAAGAAGAAGAACAAGAAGGATAATAAGGAGAAGAAGATTCAGAAGAAGAAGTTGAAGAAAAAGAAAAAGAAGAGGAAGAGGAAGAAGAAGAAGAAGAAGAAGTAGAAGGAGGAGGAGGAGGTGGAGGAGGAGGAGGAGGACCCGAAGGAGGTGGAGGAGGTGATGAAGAGGAAAAAAGAGAAGAAGAAAAAGAAGAAGAAGAAGAAGAAGAAGAAGAAGAAAAATAAGAAGAAGATGACTAAGAAGAAGAAGTAGAAGAAGAGGAAGAGGAGGAAGAAGAAGAAGAAGATGATGATGATAATGAAGAAGAAGAAAATGAAGAAAAAGGAAAGGAGGAGGATGAAGAGGAAGAAGAGGAGATGAAGAGGAAGAAAGAGAAGATGAAGAAGAAGAAGAACAAGAAGAAGAAGAGGAAGAAGAAAAAGAAGAAGTAGAAAAAGAAGAAGTAGAAGATGGAGAAGAAGAAGAAGAAGAACACGATGACGATAATGATGATGATGATGATTAAGTAGAAGAAGAAGAAGAAGAGGAAGTAGAAGAAAAAGAACAAGATGATGAAGAAGATGATGTTGAAGAAGAAAAAGAAGAAGAACAAGAAGAGAATGAAGAAAAAGAAAAAGAAGAAGAAGAAGAACAAGAAGAAGGAGGAGGACGAGAAGATGAAGAACAAGAAGGAGAAGATGAAGAAGAAGAGGAAGAAGAAGAAGAAGAAGAAGAAGATGATGATGAAGATGATGACGATGATGATGATGATGATGAAGGAGAAGAATAAGAAGAAGAAGGAAAAGAAGAAGAATAAGAAGAACAAGAAGAAGGAAAAGAAGAAGAAGAAGAAGAAGAAGAAGAAGAAGAAGAAGAATATGATGAAGAAGGATACGAGAAAGAAGAAGAAGAGATAGAAGAAGAAAAAGAGGAGTAAGAAGGAGAAGAAGAAGAAGTAGAAGAAGAAGAAGAAAAGGGAGAAGGAGGAGGAAGAGGAGGACAAGAAGAAAAAGAAGAAGAAGAAGAAAAGGAAGAAGAAGAATGAGAAGTAGTAGTAGAAGAGGAAGTAAAAGAAGAAGTAGAAGAAGAAGAAGAAGAAGAGAGGAAGAAGAAGAAGAAGAAAAGGAG
>JAIUJO010000660.1:0-7500 GCA_023846275.1 Vanilla planifolia | reverse complement strand
AGAAGAAGCTAAAGAAGATGGAGCAGGAGGAGGAGAAGGAGGTGGACAAGGAGGAGAAGAAGAAAGTGAAGAAGAAGAAGAGGAGGAAGAAGATGATGATGATGATGACAAAGAAGAAACGAAAGAAGAAGAAGAAGAGGAAGTAGTAGAAGAACAGGAAGATGAAGAAGAAGAAGAAGAAGAAGAAGAAGAATTATAATATTATGAAGAATAATAAGAAGGTGCAGAAGGAGAAGAGGAAGAAGATGAAGAAGAAGAAGGAGAAGAAGATGAAGAAGTAGTTGAAGATGAAAGAGAAGAAAGAGAAGAGGAAGATTAAGAAGACGAATGAGGAAAAGAAGTAGTAGAAGTAGAAAAAGAAGAAGAAGAAGACGAAAAAGAAGAATAAGTAGCAAAAGTAGAAAAGAAAAAAAGAAAAGGAAGCAGAAGAGGAAGAAGAAAAATAAGTAGAAGAATAAGAAGAAATATAGGTATAACAATAATATTAACAATAATAATAATAATAATAATAATAATAGTAATAAGAGGAAGAAGAAGAAGAAGAAGAAGTTGGAGTAGAAGAAGAAGAAGATGAAGAAGAAGAAGAAGTAGAAGAAGAAGTTGAAGAAGAAGAAAGAAAAGAAGAAAAAAAAGCAAAAGAAGAAGATGAAGAAGAAGAAGAAGAAGAAGGAGAAGAAGAAGATGGAGGAGGAGGAGGTGAAGAGGAGGAAGAAGAGGAAGAAGAAGTAGAAGAAGAAGAAGAAGAAGAATAAGAAGAAGAAGAAAAAGAAGAAGAACAAGAAGAAAAAGTTGAACAAGATAGAGAAGAAGAGGAGGAGGAGGAAGAAGAAGGTGAAGAAGAAAAAGAAGTAGAAGAAGAAGTAGAAGAAGATACAGAAGAAGAAGATGAGAAGAAGAAGAAGGACAAGAAAGAGAAAAGAAGAAGAAGATAAAGAAGAAGAGGAAGAAGAAGCAGAAGAATAAGAAGAAGAAGAAGAAGAAGAAGAAGAAGAATAAGATGAAGATGAGGAAGATGAAGAAGGAGAAGAAGAAGAAGGGGAGGAAGAAGAAGAAGAGGAGGAAAAGTGAGAAGAAAAAGGAGGAGGAGGGGGAGAAGAAGAAGAAGAAGAAGAATAAGATAAAAAAGAATAAGAAGATGATGATAATGATGATGATGAAGAAGAAGAAAGAAGAAGAAGAAGAAAAAATTGAAGAAGAAGAAGAAGAAAAGTTGAAGAAGAAGAAGAACAAGAAGTAGTTGAAGAAGAAGAAGTAGAAGAAGAAAAACAACAACAACAACAACAAGAAGGAGAAGAAGAAGTGGTAGAAGAAGAAGAAGAAGAGGAAGAAGAGAAGAAGAGGAAGAAGATGCTGATGATGATGATGATGATGATGTACAAGAACAAGAACAAGAAGAAAAACAAGAAGAAGAAGAAGAACAAGAAGAAGAAGATGAAGAAGATAGAGAAGAAGTAAAAGAGGAAGAAGAAGAAGATAAAGAAAAAAATCAAGGAGAAGAAGAAGTAGAAGAAGAAGTAGAAGAAGAAAAAGAACAAGTAGTAGCAGAAGTAGTAGAAGAAGAAGAAGAACATGAAGAAGAAGAAGAAAAGAAAGAAGAAGAAGAAGTAGAAGAGGAGGGAAAAGAAGAAGTTGAAGAAGAAGTAGAAGATGTAGAGTTAGAAGAGAAGAATAAGAAGAAGAAGAAGATGATGATGAGGTAGATGGTGATGATGAAGAAGAAGAAGAAAAAAAGAAGAAGATGGAGAAGAAGAAGCAGAAGAAAAAGAAGAAGAAGTAGAAGAAGAGGAAGACAACAAAGTAGTTGAAGAACAAGAAATAGAAAAAGGGGAAGATGAAGAAGTAGAAGAAGAAGAAGAAGTGGAACAAGTAGAAGAAGAAGTAGAAGAAGATGAAGATGATGAAGAAGAAGAAGAAGAAGAAGAAGAAGACAAACAAGAAGAAGAGGAAGATTGAGAAGAGGATGGACAAGAAGTAGAAGAGGAAGAAGAAGAAGAAGAAGAAGAAGCTGAGAAAGAAGAAAAGAGGAAAAAGAAGTAGAAGAAGAAAAAGAAGAAGATGAATAAGAACAAGAAGAAGAAAAAAGAAGAAGAAGAGGAAGGAAAATAAGAAGAAGAAGAAGAAGAAGAAGAAGAAGACAAAGAGGAGAAGAAGAAGAAGAAGAAGAAGAAGAAGAAGATGAAGAAGAAGAAGAAGAAGAAGTTGATGATGATGATGATGATGATGATGAAGTTGGAGAAAAAGAAGAAGAAGAAAAGGAACAAGAAGAAGAAGAAAAAGATTAAGAAAAAGAGGAAGATGAAGAAGAAGAGGAAGAAGAATAATAAGAAGAACAAGGAGGAGGAGGAAAAGAAGATGAAGAAGAATAAACAAAAGAAGTAGCAAAAGAAGAAGAACAATTAGAAGAAGAAGAAGAATAAGAATTAATAGAAGTAGAAGGAGAAGGAGAAGAAGAAGATGAAGTTGTAGGAGAAGAAGAAGAAGAAGAAGAAGAGGAGGAGGAGGGGAGGAAGAAGTAGAAGAAGAAGAAGAGAAAGAAGAAGAAGAAGAGAAAGAAGAAAAACAAGTGGCAGAAGAAGACGAACAAGAAGAAAATGATGATGATGATGATGAAAAAAATTAAGAAGGAGAAGAACAAGAAGATGAACAAGAAGAAGAAGAAGAAGAAGTAGAAGAAGAAGAAGAAGTAGAAGTAGTAGAAGAAGAAGAACAAGACGAAGATATAGAAGAATAAGAAGAAGAAGAAGATGAAGAAAAAGGAGAACAAGATGAAGTGGAAGAAATAGAAGAAGAAGAGGAGGAAGAAGAAGAAGAAGATAAGGAAGAAGAAGCAGAAGAAGAAGAAGAAGAAGAAGAAAAAGAAGAAAAAGAAAAAGAACAAGAAAAGAAGAAGAAGAAGAAGAAAAAGAAGAAGAATAAGAAGAATAAGAAGAAGTAGAAAAAGTATAAGAATACGAAGAAGATGAAGAAGAAGAAGATGAAGTAGAGGAAGAAGAAGAAGAGAAGAAGCAGATGAGGAAGAAGAAGAAGAAGAAGAAGAAGAAGTGGTAGAAGAAGATGAAGAAGAAGAAGAAGAAGAAAAAGAATAAGAAGAAAATGGAGGGGGAGGAGGAGTAGGATTAGGAGATGAAGAAGAAGAAGAAGAGGAAGAAGAAGAAGAAGATCATGAAGTAGAAGTAGAAGAAGATGAAGAAGAACAAGAGAAAGAAGATGACAAAGAAGAAGACATAAAAGAAGAGGAAGAAGGACAAATAAAAGAAGAATAAGAACAAAAGGAAGAAGAAGAAGAAGAAGAAGAGGAAGAAGAGGTTGAAGAAGAAGAAGATGATGATGAACATGAAGAAGAAAAAAAACAAATAGAAGCAGAAGAAAAAGAAGATGATAGGGAAGAAAAAAAGAAGCAGACGAAGAAGAAGAGGAAGAAGCTAAAGAAGAAGAAGAAGAAGAAGTGGAAGAAGAAGTAGACGAAGAAGAATGAGAAGAGATAGGAGAAGAAGAAAAGGAAGAAGAACTAGAACTAGAAGAAGAAGAAGACTGTGATGATGAGATGGAGAAGAAGATGATGAAGAAGAAGAAGATGGGTAAGAAGGAATAGAAGAAAAAGAGAAGCAGTAGTAGAAGAAGAAGAAAAGAAGAAGAAGGGGAGGAAGAAGAAGAAGATGAAGAACAAGAATATATGAAAGAAAAAGAAAATAGAGATGTGGAAGAAGAAGAAGAAGAAGAAGAAAAAGAAGAAGAAGAGGAAGATGATGATCATTTACAAGTAGAACAGGAAGAAGAAGAAGAAGAATAAGATGTAGGAGATGATGTTGAATAAGAAGGAGAAGAAGAGAAAAAGAAGAAGGAGAAGAAAATGAAGATGAAGAAGAGGAAGAAGATGAAGAAGAGGAAGAAGATGAAAAAAAAGAAAAAGAAGGATAAAGAGAAGAAGAAGAAGAAGAAAAAAAGAACAAGAACATGAAAAAGAAGAAGTAGAAGAAGAAGAGAAGAAGAAGATGAAGAAGAAAAAGGAGAAAAAGTAGAAAGGGAGGAAGAAGAAGAAGAAGAAGAAGAAGAAGAAGATGATGATGATGACAAAGACGAAGAAAAAGAAGAAGAAGAAGAAGTCAAAGAAGAAAAAGAAGCTGAAGCAGAAGAAGAAGAAGAAGAAGAAGAAGAAGAAGAAGAAGAGAAAAAGAAAGAAGAAGAAGGAGAATAAGAAGGGGAAGAAGAAGAAGAAGCAGAAGAGGAAGAAGATGATGATGAAGAAGAATTTAGTGACAAAAAAGAAAAAGAAGAAGAAAAAGTGGATGAAGAAGAAGAGGAAAAAGAAAGAGAAAAGTAGAAGATGAAGTAGAAGAAGAAGAAAAAAAAGAAGAAGAAGAACAAGAACAAGAACAAGAACAAGAGGAAGAAGAAGAAGAAGAAGAAGGTGGAGAAGAAGAAGGAGAAGAAGAAGAAGAAGTAGAAGAAAAAGAAGAAGAACTAGAAGAAGTAGAAGAAGTAGAAGATGATGATGAAGAAAAAGAGAAAGAAGAAGAAGAGGAAGATGAAGAAAAAAAAGAAGTTTTAGAAGAAGAAGAAGAAGAGGAAGAGGAAGAAGAAGAAGAAGAAAAAGAAGTAGAAGAAGAGCAGTAGAAAGAGAAGAAGGTGGAGGAGAAGAAAAAGAAGAAGATGCAGAAGAAGTAGAAGAAGAATATCAAGAAGTAGAAGGAGAAGAAGAAGAAGAATTAGTAGTAATTGTACAAGAAGAAGAAGAAGAAAAAGAAGAAGATGAAGAGGAAGAAGAAGAAGGTGAAGTAGAAGAAGAAGAAGAAGAAGAAGAATTGGAAGGAGGAAGAAGAAGATAAAGGAGAAAAAGAAGAAGAAGAAAATGAAAAAGAAGTAGAAGAAGAAGATGGTTAAGAAGAATAAGAACGAGTAGAAGAAGAAGAAGAGGAGGAAGAAGAAGAAGAAGAAGAAGATGAAGAAGAAGAAGTAGAAGAAAATGGGGAAGTAGAAGAAGAAAAAGAAGAAGAAGAAGAAGAAGAAGAGAAAGAAGAAGAGGAAGAAGAAGAATAAGAAGACAAAGAAGTAGTAGTAGTAGAAGAAGAAGAAGTAGAAGTAGTAAAAGAAGAAGAAAAGAAAAAGAGACAGAAGAAGAAGGAGAAGAAGAAGAAGGAGGAGGAGGACAAAAAGAAGAAGAAGAAGACGAACAAGAAAGAGTGGAGGAGAAGAAGAAGAAGAAGAAGAAGAATATGAAGGAGATGATGGAGAAGAAGAAGAAGAAGAAGAAGGAGAAGAAGAAGTGGAAGATGATGATGATGAAGAAGAAGAAGAAGATAAAGAATGTGAAGAAGTAGATGATGAAGAAGATGAAGAAGTAGAAGATGTTGAAGAAGAAGTAGAAGAAGGAGAAGAAGCAGATGGTGAACAAGAAGAAGAAAATTAAGAAGAAGACGAAGAAGAAGAAGAAGAAGAAGAAGAAGAAGAAAAAAAAGAAGAAGAGGAAGAAGAACAAGAAGAAGATGAAGAAGAAGATGTTGAAGAATTAGAAGAAGAAGGAGAAGATGAAGAGGAGGAAGAAACAGAAGACGAAGAAGTAAAAGAAGAAGAAGAAGAAGAAGAAGGAGAAGATCAAGATGAAGAGGAAGAAGAACAAGAAGAAAGGGAAAAAGATGAAGAGGAGGAGGAAGAAGAAGAAGAAGAAGTAGTCGAAAAAGAAGAAGAAGAAGAAGAAGAGGAGGAGGAGGAGGAGGAGGCAGAAGAAGAAGTAGAAGATGATGATGAAGAAGATGTAGAAGAAGGAGAAGAAGAAGATGGTGAACAAGAAGAAGAAAAAGAAGAAGAAGAGGAAGAAGAAGAAGAAGAAGAAGAAGAAGAATTTGAAGAACAAGAATAAAAAGAAGAAGAGGAAGAAGAAAAAGAAGAAGATGAAGAAGTAGATGATGAAGAATTAGAAGAATGAGAAGAAGAAGAAAAGGAAGAAGCAAAAGACGAAGAAGAAGAAGAGGAAGAAGAAGAAGAAGAAGATCAAGATGAAGAGGAAGAAGAACAATAAGAAGGGGAAAAAGAAGAAAGAGGAGGAGGAAGAAGAAGAAGAAGAAGAAGAAGAAGAAGAAGAAGAAGTCAAAAAAGAAGAAGAAGAAGAAGAAGTGGAGGAGGAGGAAGAAGAAGAAGAAGAAGAAGATGATGATGATGAAGAAGTTGTGGAAGAAGAAGAAAAACAAGTTCTGGAAGAAGAAGAAGAAGATGATAATGAACAAGATGAAGAAGAAGAAGAACAAAAAAGAGAATAAGAAGAAGAAGAAGATGATGATGATAAAGAAGAAGAGGAAGAAGAAGTACAAGAAGAAGTCGAAGAAGAAGATTTGGCTGATGAAAAAGAAGTAGAAGAAGAAGAGGAAGATAAAGAAGAAGAAGAAGAAGAGGAAGAAGATGAAGACAAAGAAGAAAAGAAGAAAAGAAGAAAAAGAAGAAGAAGAAGAAGAGAAAAAAGTAGCAAAATTAGAAGATGATGATGAATAAGAAGAAGAAGAAGAATAAGAGGGAGAAGGAGAAGAAGAAGAAGAAGATGAAGAAGAAGTAAGAGAAAAAGAAGGAGAAGAAGTAGAAGAAGAAGAAGAAGAAGAAGGAGAAGATAATGATGATGATGTTGATGAAGAAGACAAAGAAAAAGAAGAAGAAGAAGAAGAAGAAGACCAAAAAGAAGAAGAGAAAGAGGAAAAGGAAGAAGAAGAAGAAGAACGAGAAGAGGAAGAAGAAGAAGTAGATGATGATGATGATGATGATGATGATGAAGGAGACGAAGGAGAAGAAGAAGAAGATGATGATGATGTCGAAGTAGAAGTTGGTGACAAACTAGAACAAGAAGAAGAAAAGGTGGGAGAAGAAATAAAGGAAAAAGAAAAAGAAGTAGAAGAAGAAGAAAGAGAAGAAGAAGAAGAACAAGAAGAAGAAGAAGAAGAGGAAGAAGTAAAAGACGAAGAAGAAGAAGAAGAAGCAAAAAAATTAAAAGAAGAAAAAGAATAAGCAAAAAAAAATCAAAAGAAGAAGAAGAAGAAAAAGAAGCAGGTGGAGGAGAAGAAGAAGGAGAAGAAGTAAAGGAAGTTGAAGAAGAAGAAGATGATGATGAAGAAGAAGGGAATGAAGAAGAAGAAGAGGAAAAAGATGCAGGAGAAGAAGATTAACAAAAAGAAGAAGAAGAAAAACTAATAGAAGAAGAAAAAACTAATAGAAGAAGAAAAATATGAAGGAGAAGAAGGAGAAGGAGAAGAAGAAGAAGTAGAAGAAGAAGAAGAAGAAGCGGAAGAAGAAGAAAGAAGAAGAAGTAGAAGTAGTTGCCATAGTTGTAGTTGTAATAGATGGAGAAGGAGAAGAAGAAGAAGAGGATGAAGAAGAAGAAGATGACAATGAAGAAGAAAAAGAAGAAGAATAAGTTGGAGAAGAAGAAGAAGATGAAGAAGTAGAAGAAGAATTGTGTGGAGAAGAAGAAGAGGAAGAAGAAGAAGATGGAGAAGAAGAAGAAGAAGAAGAGAAGAAGAA
>JAIUJO010002455.1:45000-48057 GCA_023846275.1 Vanilla planifolia | reverse complement strand
TAGAAGAATAAGAAGAAGAAGAAGAAGAATAAGAAAAAGATGAAGAAGAAGAAGAAGGAGAAGATGAAGAATAAGAATAAGAAGATGGAAGAGAAGAAGGAGAAGACAAAGAAAAAAGTGAAGAAGAAGAAGAAGAAGAAGAAGAAGACGAAGAAGTTGAAGAACGATAACAACAACAAGAAGACAAAGAAGAGGAACAAGAAGAAGTCAAAGAAGTTGGACAAGATAATGAAGAAGAAGAGAAAGAAGAAAAAGAAGAAGAAGAAAATAAAGAAGAAGATGAATAAGAAAATGAAGAAGAAAATGAAGAAAAAGAAGAAGAAGAAGAAGAAGAAGAAGAAGAAGAAGAAGCAGAATAAGAGGAAGGGAAAGAAAAGGAGAAGAAGAAGGAGAAGAAGAAGAATTAGAAGAAGAAGAAGAAAAAGAAGAAGTAAAAGAAGAAGAAAAGAAGAAGAAGAAGAAGAAGAAGAAGAAGAAGAAGAAGAAGGAGAAGAAGAAGATGATGATGATGAAAAAAAAAGAAGAACAAGAGGAAGATGAAGTAGTAGTAGAAGAAGATGAAGAAGAAGAAGGAGAAGAAGAAGAAGAAGAGAAGAAGAAAAAGAAAAAGAAGAAGAAGAAGAAGCAAAATAAGAAGAAGAAGAAGAACTAGAAGAAGAAGGTGACAAAGAAATAGAAGTATAAGATGAAGAAAAAGAAGAAGAAGAAGAAGAGAGAAGAAGAAGGAGAAGAAGAAGAAGAGAAGGAAGAAGAAGAAGATGATGATGATGATGAAGTAGAAGTTGGAGAATTGGAAAGAAGAAGAAGAAGAAGAAAAAGAAGGAGAAGGAGAAGAACGAGAAGAAGAAGTTTATCAAGAAGAAGAGGAAGAAGTACAAAAAGAAAAAAATGAGAGAAAGGAGAAGAAGGAGAAGAAGGAGAAAAAGGAGGAGGTGAACAAGAAGGAGAAGAAGAAGAAGAAGAAGAAGAAGGAGAAGGAGAAGAAGAAGGAGAAGTATCAAAAGAAGAAGAAGAAGAAGAAGAAGACGGACAAGAAAAAGAAGAAGAAGTAGGAGAAGATGAAGAATAAAAAGCAGAAGAAGAAGAAGAAGAAGAAGAGGAAGAGGAAGAGAGAGGAAGAAGAAGAAGATGAAAAAGAAGAAGAAAAGGACTAGAGAAGAAGAGGAAGAAGAAGAAGAAGAAGAAGAGAAGAAGAAGAAAAAGAAGAAGCAGAAGCAAGAGGAGTAGAAGAAGAAGAAGAAGAAGAAGAACAAGAAGAAAAAGAAGAGAAGAAGAAGAAGAAGAAGGAGAAGAAGAGAATAGAATAAAATGGAGGAGGAGAAGAAGGAGAGGATGGAGAAGAAGGTGAGGACAATGAAAAAAGAGAAGAAGAAGAAGAAGAAGAAGAAGAACCAGAAGAACAAGAAGATGGAGAAGTTAAAGAAAACGACAACAACTAGAAGACAAAGAAGTTGGACAACATAAAGAAGAAGAAGGCAAAGAAGAAAAAGAAGAAGAAGAAGATGAAGAAAAAAATGAAGAAGAAGAAGAAGAAAAAGAAGAAGTGGAAGAGGAAGAAATAGAAAAGAAGAAGGAGGAGAAGAAGAATTAGAAGAAGAAGAGAAAAAGAAGTAAAAGAAGAAAAGAAGTAGAAGAAGAGGAAGTAGGAGAAGAAGAAGATGATGATGATGAAGAAAAAGAAGAAGAACAAGAGGAAGATGAAGTAGTAATAGTAGAAGAAGAAGAAGAAGAAGAAGGAGAAGAAGAAGAAGAGGAAGAGGAAGAAGAAAAAGAAAAAGCAGCAGAGGAAGAAGCAAAATAAGAAGAAGAAGAAGAACATGACGAAGAAGTTGACAAAGAAGAAGAAGTATAAGGCGAAGAAAAAGAACAAGAAGTAGAAGAAGAAGAAGGAGAAGAAGAAGAAGAAGAAGATGAAGGAGAAGATGATGATGAAGCAGAAGTTGGAGAATTGGGAAGAAGAAGAAGAATAGGAAGAAGAAGAAGAAGAAGGAGAGGGAGAAGAACAAGAAGAAGAAAAAGAAAAAAAGGAGAGGAATGAGAAGAATTAGAAGAAGGAGAAGAAGGAGAAAAAGGAGGAGGTGAACAAGAAGAAGACGAAGAAGAAAAAGAAAGAGAAGGAGAAGAAGAAGGAGAAGTATAAAAAGATGAAGAAGAAGAAGATGAAGATGAAGAAGAAGAAGAAGATGGAGAAGAAGAAGAAGAAGTAGTAGCAGAATGTGAAGAAGAAGAAGAAGAAGAAGAAGAAGAAGAAGAATAAGAAGAAGAAGAAGAAGAAGAAGAGGAAGAAGAGGAAGAAGAAGAAGAATATGGAGAAGATGATGGAGAAAAAGAAGATGAAGAAGAGGAAGAAGAAAAAGAGGAGAAGTCGAAGAAGAAGAGGAAGAAGAAGCAGAAGAAGCAGACGGGGAAGGATAAGAAGACGAGCAGGAAGAAGAAGAAGAAGAGGAAAATACGAAGAAGAAGAAAAACTTGGAGAACAAGAAAAGAAGCAGAAGATAAAGAAGTAGAAGATGATGAACAAGAAGAAGAATATGAAGAATTGGAAGATAATAGTAATAATAATAATAATAATAATAATAATAATAATAATAATAATAAGAAGAAAAAGAAGAAGAAGGAGAAGAAGAAGGAGAAGAGAAGAAGAAGAAGAAGAAGAACAAGAAGAAGAAAAGATGATGATGATGAAGAAGTAGAAGAAGATGAAGGAGAAGGAGAAGAAGAAAAAGTTGATGAAAAAGAAAAAGAAGATGAAGAGAAGAAGGAGAAGATGGAGAAGAAGAAAAAGGAGAAGAAGAAGAAGAAGAAAATGAATAACAAGAAGAAGGACAAGAAGAAGACAAAGAAGATGGACAACAACAACAAGAAGGAAGACAATTAGAAGAAGAAGAAAAACATGAAGTTGAAAACGAAAAAGAAGAAAAAGAAGAAGAAGAAGAAGAAGAACAAGTAGAAGAAGAAGAAGTAAAAGAAGAAGAAGAAGAAGAAGAAGATGGTGAAGAAGAAGAAGAACAATAAGAAGAAATAAAGAAGAAGGGGAAGAAGAAGATGAAGAAGAAG
>JAIUJO010002455.1:27500-30000 GCA_023846275.1 Vanilla planifolia | reverse complement strand
GAAGAAGAAGAAGTAGAAGGAGAAGAAGAGGAAGAAGAAGAAGTGGAAAAAGAAGAAGAAGGAGAAGAAGAAGTGGTAGAAGAAGAAATAAAAGAATAAGAAGAAGAAGAAGAACAAGAAGAAGAACAAGAAGAAGAAGAAGAACAAGAAGAAGTAGAAGAATAGCACAAAGATGAAGAAGAAGAAGAAGACAAAGAAGATGAAGAACAAGAAGTAGAAGAAGACAAGGAATAGGAAGAAGAGGAAGAAGAAGAAGCAGAAGAAGAAGAAGAAGACAAAGAAGACAAAGAAGAAGAAGAACAAGAAGAAGAAGAAGAAGAAGAAGAGAAGGAGTAAGAAGAAGAAGATGATGATAATGATGAAGAAGAAGAGTAAGAAAAAGAAGAAGAAGAAGAAGAAGGCAAAGAAGAGAGGAATAAAAAAAGAAGTAGAAGAAGATGAAGAAGAAGAAGTAAAAAAAGATGATGATGATGATGACGATGATGATGAATGAGAAGAGGGAAAAGAGGAGGTGGAGAAGGAGGAGGAGGGGGAGGAGGAAGAAGAAGAAGAACAAGAAGTTGAAGAAGAAGAAGAAGAAGGAGAAGAAGAAGAAGAATAATAAGAAGAAGAAGAAGAAGGAGAAGAAGGAGAAGAGGGAGAAGAAGGAGGAGGAGGAAGAGAAGAAGAAGAAGAATAAAATGAAGAAGAAGAAGAAGGTGAAAAAGAAGAAGCAGAAGTCTAAGAAGAAGAAGAAGAAAAGAACAGCAGAAGGAGAAGAAGAAGAAGAAAAAGAACAAGTTGAAGAAGAACAAGAAGAAGAAGAAGAAGAAGAGGAAGAAAAAGAAGAAGTAGTAGTAGTAGAAGAAGAAGAAGAAGAAGAAGAAGAAGAGAAGAGAAAGAAGAAGAAATAGAAGAAGCAGAAGATAATTAAGAAGAAGAAGAAAAAGAAGAAGAATTGGAAGAACAAGAAGAAGAATTTGAAGAAGAAAAAGAAGAAGAAAAAGAAGAAGTACAAGAAGAATTGGAAGAAGAAGTAGAAGGAGAAGAAGAAGAAGAAGATGAAGAAGAACAAGATGAAGAAGAAGAAGAAGAAGGAGAAGAAGAAGAAGAAGAAGGATATCAGAAACAATTGGAAAACGAAGAAGAAGAAGAAGAACTCAAAAATGAAGAAGAACATGAAGAAGAGGAAGAAGAAGAAGAAGTAGTAGAAGAAGAAGAAGAAGGAGAAGGAGAAGTAGAAGAAGAAGAAGAAGAAGAAGTGGAAGTAGAAGAAGTCGAGGAAGAAGAAGAAGATAAACAAGAAGGAGAAGAAGGAGAAGGAGGAGACAAAGAAGATGAAGAAGAAGAAGTAGAGGAAGGCAATGAAGAAGTTGAAGACGAAGAACAAGACTAAGAAGAAGACGAAGAAGAAGAAGATGAAGAAATAGAAGAAGAAGAAGAGGATGAAGAATAAGAATAAGAATAAAAATAAGAATAAGAATAAGAAGAATATGAAGATGAAGAACAAGAACAAAGGAAAAAAGAAGTAGAAGAAGAAGAAGAAGAATAGGAAGATGATGATGTTGATAATGATATAGTAGAAGTAGAAGAAGAAGAAGAAGCAGAGGAAGAAGAAGAAGATGATGGTGACGAAGAAAAAGAAGAAGAAGAAGTAGATGATGAAGAAGAAGAAGAAGAAGAAGAAGCAAAAGATAAAGTAGTAGTAGTAGTTGTAGTAATAGAAGAAGAAGAAGAAGAATTGGAAGAGGAACGAGAAGGAGAATTAGAACAAGAAGAAGAAGAAAAAGGAGAAATATAGGAAGAATTGGAGGAAGAAGAGGAAGAAGAAGTTGAAGAAAAATAAGAAGAAGAAGAAGAAAGAGAAGATGATGATGACAAAATGGAAGAAGAAGAAGAAGAAAAAGAAAAAGGAGAAGAAGTAGAAGAAGGAAAAGAAAAACAATTGGAAGATGAAGAAGAAGAAGAAGAGAAGTCGAAGAAGAAGAAAAAGAAGAAGAAGAAGTAGAAAAACAAGAACAAGAAGAAGAACCAGAGGAGAAAAGGAGAAGAAGAAGAAGAAGATAATGATGAAGAAGATGGAGATGGAGAAGAAGAGGAAGATGTAGAAGGAGAAGCAGAAGAAGAAGAAGAAAGAGAAGAAGGAGAAGAAGGAGAAGATGGAGAAGTAGGAAAAGGAGGAGAAGAAGAAGAATAAGCCGAAAACGAAGAACGGGAAGAAGAAGAAGAAGAAGAAAAATAAGAATAAGCAGAAAATGAAGAAGAAGAAGAACACGATGAAGAAGAATATGAATAAGATGACAAAGAAGGATAAGAAGAAGAAAAAGAGGAAGGCAAAGTAGAAGAAAAAGTGGAAGAGGAAGATGAAGAGGAAGAAGAAGACGAAGAAGAAGAAGAAGAAGAAGAAGAAGAAAAAAAAAAGAATGAGAAGAAGAAGGATAAGAAGTAGTAAAAGAAGAAGAAGAAGAAGAAGAGGAAGATGATGATCATGATCATGATCATGATGATGAAGAAGAACATG
>JAIUJO010002455.1:15000-17500 GCA_023846275.1 Vanilla planifolia | reverse complement strand
GTAATAAAAGAAGAAGAAGAAGAAGAGGAAGAAGGAGTTGAAGGAGAAGAAGGAGAAGATGTAGAAGAAGGAGAATGAGAAGACGGAGTAGAAGAAGAAGATGAAGACGAAGAAGAAAATGAAGAAGAAGAAGAAGAACTTGAAGAAAATGAAGAAGAAGAAGACAAAGAAGAAGAAGAAGAAGGAGAAGAAGAAGAAGAAGACAAAGATGAAGAAGAAGCGGAAGAAGAAGAAGAAGATGAAGAAGAAGAAGAAGAAGAAGGGGAATAATAATAATAATAATAACAATAATAAGATGAAGAAGATGATGATGATGATGAGGAAGAAAAAAAAGAAGAAGTAGAAGAAGAAGAAGAAGAAGAAAAAGAAGAAGAAGAAGATGTTCATGATAATGAAGAATTGGAAGAAGAAGAAGAAGAAGAATTATCTGAAGAACGAGGAGAATGAGGAGAAGAAGTAGAAGAATTGGAAAAATAAGGGGAAGGAAAGGAAGAAGATGATGAAGAAGAAGAAGAAGAAGAAGAAGTTGATGAAGAGGAGGAAGAAGAAGAAGCAGAAGAAAAAAAGGATGAAGAAGAAGATCAAGAAGAAAAAGATGTTAAAGAGGAAGAAGAATAAGAAGAAGAGCAAGAAGAGGAAGAAGAAGGAGAAGAAGAAAAAAAAAGAAGAATAATAAGAACAAAAAGAAGTAGAAGAAGAAGAAGATGATGATGATGAAGAAAAAGAAGTTGAAGAAGTGGAAAAAGAAGATGAAGAAGAAGAAGAAGATGATGAAGAAGAAAAATTGGAAGAAGTTGAAGAAGAAGATAAAGATGAAGAAGAAGAAGAAAAAGAAGAAGTAGAAGAAAAAGAAAAATTGGAAGAGGTGGAGGAAGAAGAAGAAGAAGATGAAGAAGAAGAAGTAGTAGTAGTAGTGCAAGAAGAAGAAGTAGAAGAAGAAGGTGATGAAGAAGAAGAAGAAGAAGAAGAAAAAGTAGGAGAAGAAGAAGAAGAAGATGTTGTAGGAAAAGTAGAAGAAGAAGAAGATGAAGAGGAGGAAGAAGAAGAAGAAGAAGAGGCAAAAGAAGAATTGGAAGTGGAAGAAGAGGAAGAAGACGAAGAAGAAGAAGAAGAAGAAGAAGAAGAAGAAGAATTAGTAGTGCAAGAAGAAGAAGAAGAAGAAGGTGATGAAGAAGAAGAAGAAGAAGAAGAAGGTGATGAAGAAGAAGAAGAAGAAGGAGAAGAAGTAGAAGAAGAAGAAGAAGAAGAAGAGAAGTAGAAGAAGAAGAAAGAAGAAGAATAAGAAGAAGAGGACAAAGAAGAAGGAGATGAAGAGGAAGGAGAAGAAGAAGAAGAAGAAGAAGAAGAAGAAACATTAGAAGGAGAAGAAATTGATGAAGAGAAAGAAGAAGAAAAAGACTGATAAAAAGAAGAAGAAAAAAAAAGGAAGAAGTACTGGAGGAAGCAGAAGAAGAAGAAGAAGAAGAAGAACCGTAATAAGAAGAAGATGAAGAAGAAGAAGAATCACAAGAAGAAAAAGAAGAGGAAGAATAGGAGGAAGAAGAAGAAGAAGAGTTGGAAGAAGAAGAACAAGAAGAAGAACAAAAAAAAGAGGAAAAAGACGGAGAAGAAGAAGATGAAGAAGAGGAAGAGGAATTGGAAGAAAAGGAAGAGTTTGAAGAAGAAAAACAACAAGAAGAAGAAGAAGAATTAAAAGAAGAAGAAGAAGAAAAAGAAGAAGAAGAAGAAGAAGAAGAAGAAGAAGTTGAAGAAGAACAACAAGATAAAGAAGAAGAAGAACAAGTGGAAGAAGAAGGAGAAGAAGAAGAAGAAGAGGAAGAAGAAGAAGAATTTAAAGAAGAAGAAGAAGAACTAGAAAAAGAAGATCGTGATGAAGAAGAAGATGACGAAGAAGAAGAAGAAGAAGAAAAAGTAGAAGAAGAAGAAGAACAAGCAAAAGAAGATGGTGATGAAGAAGAAGATGACGAAGAAGAAGAAGAAGAAGAAAAAGAAGAAGAAGAAGAAGAGGAAAAAGAAGAAGAAGAAGAAGAAGAAGAAGAAGAAGAAGAAGAAGAAGATGTAGCAAAAGGAGGAGGAGGAGGAGAAGAAGAAGAAGAAGGAGAAGAAAAGCAGGAAATAGAAGAAGAATAGGAGGAGGAAGAAAAGAAGAAGAAGAAGAAGTAAACTCAGAAGAAAAAGGAGTAGAAGAAGAAGACAGAGAAGAAGAAGAAGAAGAAGAAGAAGAAGAAGAAGAAAGAGAAGAAGAAAAAGAAGAAGAAGAAGAAGGAGATGAAGGAGAAGAAGTAGAAGAAGGAGAAGATGGAGAAGATGGAGAAGAAGGAGAAGAAGAAGAAGATGAAGAAGTAGAAGAAGAAGAAGGAAATGAAGTTGAAGAAGATGATCGTGAAGAAGAAGAAGTCTAAGAAGAAGAAGAAGAAGAAGAAGAAGAAGATCAATAAGTAGAAGAAAAAGAGGAAGAAGAAGAAGAAGAAGAAGATGAAGAAGGAGAAGACGAAGAAGA
>JAIUJO010003241.1:40000-48058 GCA_023846275.1 Vanilla planifolia | reverse complement strand
GAATGGGATGAAAAGGAAGAGTAAGCAGAAGAAGAAGTTGTATTTGTAGTAGAAGAAGAAGAAGAAAGGGGAGAAGAAGAAGAAGAATAAGAAGAAGAAGATGTTGAAGAAGAAGAAGAAGAAGAAGAAGAAAAAGAAGAAGTAGAAGGAGAAGGAGAAGAAGATCAAGAAGGAGAAGATGATGATGATGAAGTAGAAGAAGGGGAAGAAGAAGAAGGAAAAGAAGAAGAAGGAGAAGGACATGAAAGAGAAGAAGAAGTAAAACAAGAATAAGAAGAAGAAGGTGAAGGAGGATGAAGAGAAGAAGAAAAAAAAGTTAAGAAGAAAAAGAAGAACAAGAAGAAGAATAAGAAGAAGAAGAAGAAAAAGCTGAAGATTATCATGATGAAGAAGAGGAAGAAGAAGAAGAAGAAGAAGAAGAGGAAGAAGAAGAAGAAGAAGAAGAAGAAGAAGAAGTAAAAGAAGAAGTAGAAGAGGACGAAGGGGGAGATGAAGGAGGAGGAGTAAGTGGACGAGGAGGACAAGGGCGAGGAGGAGGAGGAGAAGAAGTAGTAGTAGTAGAAGAAGAAGAAGAAAAAGAACAACAAGAAAAAGAAGAAGGAAAAGAAGGACAAGAAGAAGAAGAAGAAGAAGAAGAAGATGATGATGACGATGAAGAAAAAGTAGAAGGAGAAGAAGAAGAAGAAGAAGAAGAAGAAGCAGAAGAAGAAAAAGAAGAAGAAGAAATAGAAGAAGAAGAAAAAGTAGTATAAGAAGAAAAGAGGAAGAGGCACAAGAAGAAGAAGAAGAAGAAGAAGAAGAACAAGAAGACGAAGAAGAAGAAGAAGAACAAGAAGACGAAGAAGAAGAAGAAGAAGAAGAAGAAGAAGAAGAAAATGAACAAGAAAATCAAGAAGTAGAAGAATAATAATAATAAAAAGAAGAATAATAAGAAAAAGAAGATGACGTAAATGAAGAAGGAGATGTAGTTGTAGTAGAAGAAGTAAAAGAAGACGAAGAAGAAGTAACAGTACAAGAAGATGAAGTAGTTGAAGAAGAAGAAGAAGAAGAAGATGATGATGATGATTAAAAAGAAGAAGAAAAATAAGAAGATGAAGGTGAAGATAAAGAAGAAGAAGAAGAAGAGGCAGAAGAGGAAGATGAAGATGATGAAGTATAGGAAGATGTAGAAGAAGAAGAAGAAGAAGAAGAAGAAAAAGAAGAATTAGTAGGAGAAGAGGATGAGGAAGAAGAAGAAGACAAAGAAGTAGAAGAAGTTGAAGAAGAAGAAGAAGTACTAGTAGAAGAAGAAGATGAAGAAGAAGAAGGAGAAGAAGTAGAGGAATGGTATGAAAGAGGAGGAGGTGGAGGAGAAAAAGAAGAACAATAAGAAGAAGAAGAAAAAGTGGAAGAAAAAGAAGAGCAAGAGGAAGAGAAGAAGAACAAGAGTAAGAAGAAGAAGTTGTAGTTGTAGTAGAAGAAGAAGAAGAAGAAGTAGAAGAAGGAGAAGAAGATGAAGAAGAAGATGTTGAAGAAGAAGAAGAAGAAGGAGAAGGACGAGAAGAAGAAGAAGAAGAAGAAGAAGAAGAAGAAGAAGATGGAGGAGGAGGAGGAGAAGAAGAAGGAAAAGAAGAACAAGTAGAAGGACAAGAAAGAGAAGAAGAAGAAGAAGAAGAAGAAGAAGAAGAAAGAGAAGGAGGAGGAAGAGAAGAAGAAAAAGAAGAAGAAATTTAAGAAGAAAAAAAGAAGAAGAAGAAGAATAAGAAGAACAAGAAGAAGAAGAAGTTGAAGAAGAAGATGAAGAAGAAGAAGAAGAACAAAAACAAGAAGAACATGAAGAAGAAGCAAAAGAAGAAGAAGAAGAAGAAGATGATGACGATGATGATGAACAAGAAGAAGAAGAAGAAGAAGAAGAAGAAGGAAAAGATGAAGAAGAAGAAGAAGAAGAAGAAGAAGAAGATAAAGAAGAAGATAAAGAAGAAGAAGAAGAAGAAGAAGAAGAAGAAGATAATGATGACAAAGGTGAAGAAGAAGAAGATGAAGATGAAGATAAAGAAGAAGAAAAATAAGAAGAAAAAGAAGTAGAAGAAGTTGACGAAGAAGAAGATGAAGAAAATGAGAATAGAAGATGTAGAAGTAGTAGAAGAAGAAGAAGATGATGATGAAGAAGAAGAAGTAGAAAAAGAAGAGGAAGAAGAAGAAGAAGAACAAGGTGATGAAGAAGAAGAAGGACAAGAAGTGTCAAGCCCCCACCTAAACCAGTACCTTATATAACAATATTATCATAAATTTTACTTAGCTGTTACATCAAGTGAGGACAAATAACCAAAAATCAAAGGTGGGGACCTGACGCTAAGACAAACACAAACTCCAAAATTCACAATATATATAAACACGAACATGTTTTTATCATAATCACAGCAACCCCTCCCTTTGTTTTACACATCTCGTGAACAGGGTTCTTTTGTAGCAGTACCATTCCCATTTCTCGGTACAGTGGTTTCATGACCTATGATGTAAGCACTAAATGAGATTTTATACATCTCAGTGGATAATTCCACATAGTTAACCAAGTAAATAAAAAGGCATAACATAATATCATAAACAATAAAGATGAATCATATGCATCAAGCTAAAATCATACCATATGTCATCTATATAAGGTAATGCCAAATGAAAACCATAAAGAAATACAAGTTCCTTATATAGTGTGTTATTATCGGGCCCAATTCCCTTTGACGCATTATCCTCTGGATCCAATCATCAATGACTGTCCTCTAGCCGGCATCCAACCAAGCACATAACACTAGGCAGATATCTGATCCGAAGATCGATACCCTGCGATCCAACACGCTGAGCCTAGTGCCACCAGGCAGGTATGGTACCATACCCTGCGATCCAACATGCTAAGCCTGGTGTAAATCATCATGGAGTCCATAGCACATAACACTAGGCAGATATCTGATCCGAAGATCGATACCCTGCGATCCCACACGCTGAGCCTAGTGGTGAGGATAATGTTCTCTGGGAATCTATTTTTTAATTTGTCATTTTCCAAACATCAATCCATGTCATATCAAAAGTCCTTTCATGTCATATTGTTTTGTCTCTTTCTTTAGCATATTGTATCATATTATAGTTGTCATGCAAATAAAATAAACATCAACATATAGAACAACCAAAACACCATGTAACTGAAAGAAAACCATGTAAAACAAATACATAATATTGTGCTACATCACACGGTTAGGAAATTTATCTACCTGAATTTGCTGTACCAACCATCTTACTCACTTATGATTCTTCTTGATGTCCTACAAGCCCGTAAAATACAAAAATAATTAATTTAAATATGCTTATTAGTCAAAAATTGCTTTCTAAAAGCTTTCCCAAACAAACCCCAAAATAAATCCCAAAAGGCGCTGGACCGGCCACGGTCTATGCTGGACCGTCCGCGCCCGTCGCTGAACCGCCCGTGCAGAAAAACTTTCTAAAAGCTTTTCCAAACAGCTTTCCAAAACTGCGTTTTGCTAAATTCCCAAATTCCTTACGCCGTCGCTGGACCGCCCGCTCGGCGCGCTGGACCGCGCGCTCTCGGCGCTGGACAGGGCGTGCTCGACGCGCTGGACCGCGCGTGCTGGGCGGGCTGGACCTCGCGCTGGACGTGCTTGACCGCGCGCGCTCGGTATCCGGTTCAGCAGTTTCACCCGGTCCAAAGCCTGGACCGGTTCACGCCGCCCTCTCTCTCTCTCTCTCGTCCGACGAAACCGAAATATTTCGCCGGCGAAGAAATTTCTTGCGTCTCTCGCCGACCAACTGACCGCCCCTCCCCGAAAAACTTATAAAAACAACAAAGCAAATAAAATTCTCACCTTCGTTGGCCGTTGTCGTCGCGTGCCGAAAATCACGAAAATTCCTCGCCGCCGTGCTTCGCCGTCGTGACTCGTCGCAGTGTTCGCAGAAACGCGTTTCAAACGCGCAAAGTCGGCTTTTATAGCCGTGGCCTAAACCGACTAAATCGAACGTTCGTGAATCGCATTTTGCAGAAAACCCCCTCTAAATTTTATATTTGCAAATATATCCTCCCCCAATCGGATTTGAAGTAAGCCGACATTTAAAAATTACAGATCTATCCTCTACGTTACAAATTTATCCCAAATCTTCAAAAATTCATAATTTATTCATTTGAGCTCCGAAAATTACAAATTAAACATCGTTGGATTCGTATCATAGAGCTCTTTCGTTTAAGAAAATAAAATAAAATAACATACGAAACACTGAGGCTGTTACAAGAAGAAGAAGACGAAGAAGACGAAGACGAAGAAGAAGAAGAAGATGATGATGATGACGTAGATGAAGAAGAAGAAGAAGAAGAAGATGATGATTAAGATGATTATGATGAAGAAGAAGAAGAGGCGGAAGTAGAAGTAGGAAATGATGATGATGAAGGTGGAGGAGGCGGTGTCAAAGAAGGAGGAGGAGGAGGAGAAGACGAAGAAGATAAGGAGAAGAAGATTAAAATTAAGAAGAAGAGGAAGTGAAAGAAGAAGAAGGAGAAGAAGAATTAAAAGAAGAAGAGGAATAATAATAATAATAATAATAATAATAATAATAACAAGAAGATGAAGAAGAAGAAGAAGTAGAAGAAGTAAAAGAAGAAGTAGTAGTAGTAGTAGAAGAAGAAGAAGAAGGAGAAGAGGTAGAAGACAAGAAAAAATAAAAAGAAAAAGAGGAAGAGGAAGAAGAAGAAGAAGAAGAAAGGGAAGGAGAAGAAGAAGAAGAAGAAGAAGGAGGAGGAGGAGGAGGAGAAGAAGAAGGAAAAGAAGAAGTAGAAGGACAAGAAAGAGAAGAAGAAGAAGAAGGAGAAGGAGGAGCAAGAGAAAAGGAAAAAGAAGAAGAAGAAAGTTAAGAAGAAAAGAAGAAGAAGAAGAATAAGAAGAACAAGAAAAAGAAGAAGTTGAAGAAGAAGACAAAGAAGAAGAAGAAGAAGAACAAAAACAAGAAGAATAAGAAGAAGAAGCAAAAGAAGAAGAAGAAGCAAAAGAAGAAGAAGAAGAAGAAGAACATGATGATGATGAACAAGAAGAAGAAGAAGAAGAAGAAGGAGAAGAAGCAGAAGAAGAAGAAGAAGAAGAAGGAAAAGATGAAGAAGAAGAAGAAGAAGAAGAAGATGAAGATAAAGAAGAAGAAGAAGAAGAAGAAGAAGAAGAAGAAGATGATGATGAAGGTGAAGAAGAAGAAGAACAAGATGAAGATGAAGATAAAGAAGAGTAAGAAAAAGAAGAAGAAAAAGAAGTAGAAGAAGTTGACAAAGAAGAAGATGAAGAAAATGAAGAATAAAAGAAGTAGAATAAGAAGAAGAAGAAGAAGAAGAAGAAGAAGATGGCGATCAAGAAGAAGAACGAGAAGAAGAAGAAGACGAAGAAGATGAAGACGAAGAAGAAGTAGAAGAAGAAGATGATGATGATGAAGATGAAGAAGAAGAAGAAGATGATGAAGATGATGATGAAGAAGAAGAAGAAGAGGCGGAAGTAGAAGAAGAAGATGATGATGATGAAGGTGGAGGAGAAGCTGTCAAAGAAGGAGGGGGAGGAGGAGAAGAAGAAGAAGATTAAAATTAAGAAGAAGAGGAAGTGGAAGAAGAAGAAGAAGGAGAAGAAGAATAAGAAGAAGAAGAGAAATAATAATAATAATAATAATAAGATGAAGAAAAAGAAGAAGAGAACGAAGAAGTAAAAGAAGAAGTTGTAGTAGTAGAAGAAGAAGAAGAAAAAGAAGGAGAAGAGGTAGAAGACAAGAAAAAACAAAAAAAAAGTGGAAGAGGAAGAAGAAGAAGAAGAAAAAGATGAAGAAGAAGAAAAAGAAGTAGAAGTAGAAGAAAAGTTGATAAAGAAGAAGAAGAAGAAGAATAATAATAATAAAAAGTAAATAAAAAAGAAAAAGAAGAAGGAGAAGAAGAAGAAAAAGTAGATGAAGAAGAAGAAGAAGAAGATGAAGAAGAGGAAGAAGTAGTAATAGAAGATGAAGAAGAAGAAGAAACGAAGAAGAAGAAGAAGTAGTAGTAGTAGTAGTGGAAGTGGAAGAATAGGAAGAAAAACAAGTAGAAGATGAAGAAGAAGTAGAAGAAGGAGAAAAAGTAGATGAATAAGGTGAAGAAGTTGGTGGACAAGATGAAGAAGAAGAAGATCATGAAGAAAAATTGGAGGAAGAAGAAGGAGAAGAAGATGAAGAAGAAGAGTAAGAAGAAGATAAAGTAGTAGAAGGAGAAGAACAACAAGTGAAAGATGATGATGATGATGATTATGAGTAAGAAGAAGAAGATGATGAAGAAGAAGCAAAAAAACTAGAAGAAAATTAAGACGAAGAGGAAGAAGAAGAAGTAGGAGATAAGGAAAAAGAAGAAGATGAAGATGATGATGAAGAAGAATAAGAAGAAGAAGAAGAAGAAGATGGTAGAGGAGGATGAGGAGGAAGAGATGAAGAAGAAATAGTAGAAGTAGAAGAAGAAGAAGGAGAAGAAGAAGAGGATGAAGAAGGAAAAGAAGAAGAAGAAGAAGAAGAAGAAGATGATGATGATGTTGATGAAGAAAAAGAAGAAGGAGAAGATGAAGAAAAAGCAATAGTAGTAGTAGTAGAAGAAGAAGAAGAGGAAGAAGAGAAAGTAGTAAGAGAAGAAGAAGTAGAAGAAGAATTAGTAGTATTATTAGTGAAAGAGGAAGAATAATAATAAGAAGATGGAAAAACCAAAGTATAAGAAGAAGAAAAAGAAGAAGAAGAAGAAGGTGAAGAAGAAGAAGAAGAAGGAAAAGATGAAGAAGAAGAAGAAGAAGATGAAGAAGAAGTACATAAAGAAGAAAAAGAAGAAGAAGAAGAAGAAGATGATGATGACGAAGATGATGATGAAGAAGAAGAAGAAGAATAAGAAGAAGAAGATGAAGATGAAGAAGAAGAAGAAGAAGAAGATTAAGAAGGAGAAAAAGAAGGAGAAGCAGAAGAAGAAGAAGAGGAAGAAGAAGAGGAAGAAGAAGAAAAAGAAGAAGAAGAAGAATAAGAAGAAGATGAAGAAGAATAAGAAGAAGAAGAAGGAAAAGATGTAGATCAAGAAGATGAAGATGGAGAAGAAGAAGAAGAAGAAGATGAAGAAGAAGAAGAAGAAGAGGAAGACCAAGAAGAAGAAAAAGAAAAAGAAGAAGAAGAATAAGAAGAAGAAGGAGAAGAAAAAGTTGTAGAAGAAAAAATAGAAAAAGAAGAACACGAAGAAGAAAGTGAAGAAAAAGAAGAAGAAGAAGAGAAAGAAGAAGAAGAACAACAACAACAAGAAGAACAAGAATATGAAGACGAAGAAGAGGAAGAAGAAGAAGGAGGAGGAGGAGGAGAAGAAGAAGAAGAAGAAGAAGGAGAAGAAGAAGAAGAAGAAGTAGAAGAACCAGAAGGAGGAGGGGAGGAGGAGAAGCTGAAGATAATGAAGAAAATGAAAGTGAAGAAGAAGAATAATAAGAAGGATTAGGAGAAGAAGAAGAAGAAAAAGAAGAGGTAGAAGAAGAAGAAGAAGAAGAAGAAAAGAAGAAGAAGAAGATGAAGAAGAAGAAGAAGAAGAAGAAGAAGAGGAAGAAGAAGAAGAAGAAGAGGTGGAAGAAGAAGAAGAAAAAGAAGAAGAAGAAGTAAATGAAGAAGAAAAGAAGAAGAAAAGAAGAAGAAGAAGAAGGAGAAGAAGAAGAAGAAGAAGAAGAAGAAGAAATAAAAGAAGAAGAAGAAGAAGAAGTAGAAGAAGAAGAAGAAAAAGAAGAAGAAGAAGAAGAAGACTGAGAAGAAGAAGAAGAAGATGAAGAGGGAGAAGAAGAATGAGGAGAAGAAGAAGAAGTAGAAGAAGAGAAGGATAAAGAAGTTGATGAAGAAGAAGAAGGAGAAGAAGAAGAAGCAAAAGAAGAAGAAGAAAGAGAAGAAGTAGAAGAAGAGGAAGAAGAAGAAGAGGACAAGAATAAGAAGAAGAAGAAAAAGAGGAAGAAGAAGAAGAAGAAGAAGAAGAAGTAGAAGAAGAACAAGAAGAAGACAGAGAAGAAGTAGAAGATGAAGAAGAAG
>JAIUJO010003241.1:17500-22500 GCA_023846275.1 Vanilla planifolia | reverse complement strand
GAAGAAGAAGAAGAAGTAGAATGAGAAGAAGAAGAAGATGTTGAACAACAAGAAGAAAAAGAAGAAGTAGAAGAAGAGGAAAAGAAAAAAGAAGAATAAGAAGTAAACGAAAAAAAAGGAGAAGTATAAGTATTAGAAGAAGAAGAAGAAAAAAATGATAAAGAAGAAGACGTAGAAGAAAAAGAAGAAGAAGAAGAGAAGAAGAACAAGAAGAAGAAATAGAAAAAGCAGAAGTAGTAGAAGTAGAAGAAGAAGAAAATTAAGAATTAGAAGAAGAAGAAGAAGGAGAAGTAGAAGAGAAATAATATGTAGTTGAAGAAGAAATAGATGAAGAAGAAGAAGAAGAAGAAGAAGAACAAGGGTAAGAAGAAGAAGAAGGAGGAGGAGGAGGAGAAGAAGAATAAGAAGAAGAAGGAGAAGAAGAAGAAGAACAAGAAGAACAAGAAGATGTAGAAGTAAAAGAAGAAGATGAAGAAGAAGAAGAAGAAGAAGAAGAAGAAGAAGAAGAACAAGATGAAGAAGAAGAAGAAGAAGAAGAAGAAGAAGAAGAAGAAGAAGAAGAAGAAGAAGAAGAAGAAGTGGAAGAAGAAGTAGAAAAATAGGAAAAAGAAGAGGTAAAATAAGAAGAAGAATAGAAGAAGTGGAAGAAGGAGAAAAAGAAGAAGTGGAAGAAGGAAAAAAAGAAGTGGAAGAAGGAGAAGATGAAGACAATGATGATAAAGAAGAAGAAGACGAAGATGATGATGATGAAGAAGAAGAATAAAAAAAGAAGTAGAAGAAGAAGAGGAAAAAGAAGAAGAAAACAAGAAGAAGAAATAGAAAAAGAAGATGATGGTGATGATGAAGAAGGAGAAGAAGAAGGAGAAGAAGAAGTAGAAGAAGAAGAAGAAGAAGAAGAAGGAGAAGAAGATGACGAAGAAGAAGAAGAAGAGGAAGAAGAAGAAGGAGGAGAAGAGTAGGAAGAGGAAGAAGAAGATGAAGGAGGAGGAGGAGGAGGAGGAGGAAGAGGAGGGGAAGAAGGGGAAGAAGAAGTAGAAGAAGAAGAAGATGATGATGATGATAAAGAAGAAGAAGAATAAGAAAAAGTAGAGCAAGAGGAAGAAGAAGAAGAAGAAGAGAAAGTAGAAGAGAATTAAGAAGAAGAAGAATGAGAAGAAGAAGTAAAAATGGAAGAAGAAGAAGAAGAAGAAGAAGAAGAAGAAGATAAAGAGGAAGAAGAGCAAGAAGAAGAAGGGGAAGAAGATAAAGAAGAAGAAGAACAAGAAGAAGTTGAAGAAGATGAAGAAGAAGAAAGTGAAGAAGAAGATGATTATCATGAAGAAGAAGAAGAAGAAAAAGGAGAAGAAAAATAACTAGTAGAAGAAGAAGGAGAAAAAGAAGAAGAAGTAGAAGAAGAAGTAGTAGAAGGAGAAGAAAAAGAAGAAGAAGAAGTAGGAGTAGCTGTATAAGAAGAAGAAGACAAAAAAGAAGAAGAAGAAGAGGAAGAAAAAGAGGAAGAAGAAGAAGAAGAAGAAGAAGGAGAAGTTGAAGATGAAGAAGTAGAAGAAGAAGAAGAAGAAGAAGAAGAAGAAGGAGAAGAAGTTGATGAAGAAGTAGAAGAAGAAGAAGATGTAGAGGAAGAAGAAAAAAAGGATAATAATAAGAAGAAGGAGAACAAATAGTAGCAGAAGAAGAAGTAGTAGGAGGAGTGGAAGAAGAAGAAGAAGAAGAAGGAGAAGAAGAAGATGATGATGATGAAGAAGAAGAAGGAGAAGAAGATAATGATGATGAGGATGAAGAGAAAGAAGAAGAAGAAGATGATGATGAAGATGATCAAGAAGAAGTAGAAGTAGAAGAAGAAGAAGAAGAAGAAATAGAAGAAGTTGAAGAAGAATAAGATGAAGGAGAAGAAGAAGAAAGAAGAAGTGGAAGAAGAAGAAGAAGAAAAATAAAAAAAAAGAAAAAGAAGAAGAAGAAGGAGAAGTAGTAAATGATGATATTGAAGAAGAAGATGAAGAAAAAATGAATAGAAGATGAAGAAGAAGAAGAAGAAGAAGATGAGGAATAAAAAGAACAAGGAAAAGAAGAATAAAATGAAAAGAAGAAGAAGAAAAAGAAGAAGAACAAGAAGAAGAAGAAGATGTAGAAGAGGAGGAAGAAGAGGAAGAAGAGGAAGAAGAAGTGGAAGAAGGGGAACAATAAGATGAAGTGGAGAAGTGGAAGAAGAAGAAGAAGAAGAACAAGAGAAGTTGAAGAAGAAGAAGAAGAAGAAGAAGAAAGAGGAGGAGGAGGAGGAGGAGAAAAAGAAGAAGTAGTAGAAGAAGAAGAAGAAGTTGAAGAAGAAGAAGAAGAAGAGGAAGAAGAAGAAGTAAAAGATGTTAAAAAGAAGAAGAGGAAGAAGAAGAAGATGAAGAAAGAGAAGAAAATTAAGAAGAAGATGATGACGAAGAAGAAGAAGAAGATAATGAAAAAGAAGAAAAACTTGATGATGAAGAAGAAGTAGAAGAAGAAGAAATAGAAGAAGAAGAAGAGGAAAGGAAGAAGAAGGGGAAAGAGAGAGAGAAAGAAGAAGAGAAAGAAGAAGAAGAAGAAGTAGGAGGAGGAAGAGGAAGAAAGGAAGAAAAAGAAGATGAATAAGATGAAGGAGAAGAAGAAGAAGAAAAGGAAGAAAAGAGAGAAAATGAAGACAAAGAGGAAGAAAAAGAAGAAGAAGTAGAAGAAGAAGAAGAAGAAGAAGAAGAAGAAGAAGAAGAAGAAGAAGAAGAAGAAGAAGGAGAAGAAGAAGAAGAAGCAAAAGAAGAAGAAGAAGAAGAAGAAGAAGATGAAGAAGAAAAAGGAGAAGAAGCAGAAGAAGAAGACGAAGAGGAAGACGAAGAAGAAGGCGAAAAGGAAGACGAAGAAGAAGACGAAAAAGAAGTAGAAGAAGAAGAAGAAGAAGAAGAAGAAGAAGAAGAAGAAGGCAAAGAAGAAGACAAAGAAGAAGATGATGAAGAAGAAGAAGAAGAAGAAGAAGAAGAAGAAGGCGAAGAAGAAGAAGAAGAAGAAGAAAACGAAGAAGAAAAAGAAGAAGAAGAAGACGAAGAAGAAGAAGACGATGAAGAGAAGACGATGAAGAAGAAGACGAAGAGGAAGAAGTAGAAGAAGAAGAAGAAGAAGAAGAAGAAGAAGAAGAAGAAGAAGAAGAAGAAGAATAAGAAGAAAAAGAAGAAGAAGACGAAGAAGAAGACGAAGAAGAATAAGAAAAAGAAGAAGAAGAAGAAGAAGAAGATGATGAAGAAGAAGAAGAAGAAGAAGAGGCATTAGTAGAAAAGGCGATGTAGAAGAATAATAAGAACAAGATAGAGGACAACATAAAGAAGAAGAAGAAGATGAAGAAGATGGAAAACAACAAGTAGAAGATAAAAGAGATGAAGTAGGAGAAGAAGAAGAAAGAGAAGAAGAAGGATAAGTAGAAGAAGAAGAGGAAGAAGTAGAGGAAGAGAAGACGAAGAATAAGAGGAGGAAGAAGATGAAGAAGATGAAGAGGAAGAAGAAAAGGAGAAAAATGAAGATGATGAAATAGAAGAAGAAAGAGAAGAACATGAAGAAAAAGAAGGAGAAGATGATGATGATGATGAAGAAGAAGTTGAAGAAGAAGAAGAAGAAGAAGAAGAAGAGAAGGAAGTAGAAGAAGAGGAGGAAGTAGAAGAAGAAATAGAGGTAGAAGAAGAAGTTAAAAAGAAGAAGAACAAGAAAGAGAATATGTAGAAGAAGGGGAAGAAGTAGAAGAAGAAGAAAAAGAATAAGATGAAGATGAAGAAAGAGAAGTACAAGAAGTACAAGAAGAATATAAGGAAGATGAAGGAGACGAAGAACTAGGTGGAAGAGGAAGAGGAGGAGGAGAAGAAGAAGAAGAAGAAGAAGAAGAAGTAGTAGTAGTAGTAGAAGGAGAAGAAGAAGAAGAAGAAGAAGAAGAAGAAGAAGAAGAAGAAGAAGAAGAAGAATAAGAAGAAGAAGCAGAAGAAGAAGAAGAAGAAGAAGAAGAAATAGAAGAAGAAGAAGAAGAAGAAGAGGAAGAAGAAGAAGAAGAAGAAGAAGAAGAAGAACAAGAACAAGAAGAAGAAGAAGAAAAGAAGAAGAAGAAGAAGAATAAGAAGAAGAAGAAGTAGAAGATATAGATGAAGTAGAAGAAGTAGAGGAAGAAGAAGCTGTAGAAGAAGAAGAAGTTAGAGGAGAAGAAGAAGAAGAAGAAGATGAAGAAGAAGGAGAAGAACGTGAAGAAGAAGAAGGAGAGGAACGTGAAGTAGAAGAAGAAGAAGAAGAAGAAGAAGGAAACAAAGAAGGGGAAGAAAAAGGAGAAGAGGAAAAAGAAGTAGAAGAAAAACAACAAGTAAGAGAAGAACAAGAACAAGATGGACAAGAAGGAGATGAAGAAGAAGTAGAAGAAGAAGAAGAAGAAGAAGAAGGCAAAGAAGAATACGAAGAAGAAGAAGAAGAAGAAGAAGAAGAAGAAGAAGAAGTATAATAAGATGAAGAAGAAGAAGAAGGACAAGGGGAAGAAGATGGAGGAAAAGCAGAAGAAGTGGTAGAAGAAGAACAAATAGAAGTAAGAGAAGAAGAAAAAGAAGACGGAGAAGTTGAAGTCGGAGGAGTAGAAGAAGAAGAAGAAGTACCTGAAGAAGAAGAAGTAGAAGAAAAAGTAGTATAAGAAGAAGAGGAAGTAGAAGTAGAATAAGAAGAAGAAGAAGAACGAGAAGGAGAATATTAAAAAGAACAAGAAGTAATAGAAGAAGAAGAAGAACAACAACAACAACAACTACAACAACTACAACAACTACAACAAGAAGAATAGCAAGAAGAAAGGTAAGAAGAAGAAGAAGATGAAGAAGGCAAAGAAGAAGAAACAGAGGAAGATGGAGAATAAGAGGAAAAAGAAGAAAATGAAGAAGATGTAGAAGACAAAGAAGAATATGTAAAAGAAGAAAAAGGAGTGGAAGAAGAAGAAGAAGATGGAGAAGAAGAAGAAGAAGATGATGACGATG
>JAIUJO010000791.1:35000-40000 GCA_023846275.1 Vanilla planifolia | reverse complement strand
AAGAAGAATAAGGAGAAGAAGAAGAAGCAAAAAGAGAAAAAGAAGAAGAAGAATTAGAAGTAATAGAAGAAAAAGAAGAAGGAGGAGAAGAAGAAGAAGGAGGAGAAGTAAGATAAGAAGAAGAAGAAGAGGAAGAAGGATAAGAAGAATTAGTGGAAGAAGAAGAGGAGGAGGAAGTAAAAGAAGAAGAAGTAGAAGAAGAAGAAGAAGTTGGTGATGATAATGAAAAAGAAGGAGAAGAAGAAGTAGAGGAGGAGGAGCAGGAAGAATAAGAAGAAGTGGAAGAAGAAGAAGAAGGAGAAAAAGTAGAAGAAGAAGAAGAGTAAGAAGAAGAAGAAGAAGATGATGAAGAAGAAGTAGAAGTAGGAGAAGATGATGATGATGAAAACGAATAGGAAGAAGAACAAGAATAGGAAGAAGAAGAAGAACAAGAACAAGAAGATGGGGAAGAAGAAGAAGAAGAAGAAGAAGAAGAAGTAGATGTAGTAGAAGAAGAAGAAGGAGAAGTAGAAGTAGTAGTAGAAGAAGAAGAAGAAAAATATGTAGACAAATGAGAAAAGAAGGAGAAGGAGAAGAAGAAGAAGTATTACTTAAGGAGGAAGAAGTAGAAGAAGAAGAATAAGAATAAGAAAAAGAAGAAGAAAGAGAAGAAGAGGAAGCAGAAGGAGAAGAAGAAGAAGAACAATTAGAAGAAGAAGATGATGATGATGATGATTAAGAAGTAGTAGAAGTAAAAGTAGAAGAAGAAAAAGAAGAAGAAGAACAATAAGAAAGAGAAGAAGAAGAAGGAGATGAAGAAGAAGGAGAAGAAGAAGAAAAATAAGAAGTAGGAGAGGTAGAAGAAGAAAAAGAAGAAAAAGTAGAAGAAGAAGAAGGAGAAGAAGAAGAAGAAGAGGAAGAAGAAGAAGTAGAAGAAGTAGAAGAAGAAGAAGAAGAAGATGAAGAGGAAGAGGATGAAGGCAAAGAAGGAGAAGAAGGAGAAGAGGAAGAAGAAGAAGAAGAAGAAGATGATTATGAAGAAAAAGAGGAAGAAGGAGAAGAAGAAGAAGAAGAAGAAGAAGTATAAGACGAAGAAAAGGAACATGAAAAAGAAGAAAAAAAAGGAGAAGGATAAGAAGAAGAGGAAGAAGTAGAAGAGGAAGAAGAAGAAGAAGAAGGTGAAGAAGAAGAAGAAGAAGAAGAAGAAGGAGAGGACGAAGAAGAAGAAGAAGAAGTGGAAGAAGAAGAAGAAGAAGAAGCAAAAGAAGAACAAGAACAAGACCAAGAAGAAGAAAAAGAAGAAGAAGAAGAAGAAGAAGTATAACAAGAAAAATGTGAAGAAGAAGGAGGAGAAGAAGAAGTAGTTGAAGAGGAAGAAGATGAAGGAGAAAAAGAAGGAGGTGGAGGAGGTGGAGAATAAGAAGCCGTAGAATGAGAGGAAGAAGAAGTAGAAAAAGAAGAAAAAGAAAAAGAAAAAGAAGAAGAAGGAGAAGAAGAAGGAGAAGAAGAATAAGAGAGAATGAGGAGAAATAATAATAATAATAATATTAAGAAGAAGATGAAGAAAAAGAAGAAGAAGAAAAAGAAGAAGAAGAAGAAGAAGAAGAAGAAGGAGAAGAAGAAAAAGAAGAAGAAGAAAAAGAAGAAGAAGAAGAAGAAGAAGAACAAAGAGATGAAGGAAAAGGAGAAGAAGAAGAAAAATAAAAAAGCAGAGAAGAAGAAATTGAAGATGGAGAAGAAGTAGAAGGAGAAAGGGGAAGTAAAGGTAGAAGAAGAAGAAGAAGAAGAAGAAGAAGAAGAAGAAGAATAAGAACAAGAGGAAGAAGAGAAAGAAGAAGAAGAAGAAGATGAAGAGACGAAGAAGAAG
Source organism: Vanilla planifolia (assembly GCA_023846275.1). NCBI lineage: Eukaryota > Viridiplantae > Streptophyta > Magnoliopsida > Asparagales > Orchidaceae > Vanilla > Vanilla planifolia. Next base: position 38,154 of record JAIUJO010000791.1, on the reverse strand, counting down.
AAGAAGAAAAGAAGAAGAAGAAGAAGAAGAAGGAGAGGAAGAGGATGAACAAGAAGAAGAGGAAGTAGAAGAAGTAGAAGAAGAAGAAGAAGAAGAAGAAGAAAAAGAAGAAAAAAGAAGTATATGATGAAGAAGAAGAAGATGAAGGAGAAGAAAAAGAAGGAGATGGTTAAGAAGAAGAAGAAGTAGAAGGAGAAGATGAAGGAGAAGAAGGAGAAGGTGATGAAGAAGAAGAAGAAGAAGAAGAAGAAGAAAAAGATGATGTAAAAGAAGGAGAGGAAAAATAAGACAATGAAGAGGAAGTGGAAGAAAAAGAAGAAGCAGAAGAGGAAGAAGAAGAAGAACCAGAACAAAAAGATGATGAAGAATAAGAAGAAGCAAAAGAAGAAGAAGAAGAAGAAGAAGATGAAAAAGAAGAAGAAGAAAAAGAGGAAGAAGAAGAACAAGAAGTGGATGAGGAAGTGGAAGAAGAAGAAGAAGAAGGAAAGAAAAAAGAAGAATAAGAAGAAGATGAAGAGGAAGATGAAAAAGAAGAAGAAGAATAAGAAGAAGAAGAAGAAGATGAAGAAGAAGAAGTAGAAAAAGTAGAAGAGGAGGAGTAGAAGGAAGAAGTAGTAGAAGAAGAACAAGAGGAATTAGAAGAAGAAGAATACGAGGAAGAAAAAGAAGTAGAAGATTAAGAAAAAGAAGAAAAAGAAGAAGAAGAAGATGATGATGATGAAATGGAAGAAGAAGAAGAGGAGGAGGAGGAAGAAGAAGAAGAAGAAGAAGAGGAGGGAAGAAGAAGAAGAGAAAGAAGGAGAAGATGATGATGAAGAAGAAAGAGAAAAAGAAGTAGAGTGGGGTAGAGGAAGAAGAAGTAAAGGAAGAAGAAAAAGAAGTAGAAGAAGAAAAAGGAGAGGACGAAGAAGAAGAAGGAGAAGAAGATGATGATGGCCGTGAAGAAGAAGAAGCAGAAAGAGAAGAAGAAGAAGAAGAATAAGTAGAGAAAAGAGAAGAAGAAGGAGAAGAAGAAGAAGAAGAAAATGTTGAAGAAGTGGAAGAAGAAGTAAAAGAAAAGGAAGAAGAAGAAGAAGAAGAAGGGGAAGAAGAAGAATAAGAATAAGAATAGAAAGAAGAAGAAGATGAAGAAGAAGAATTAGAAGAAGAATTAGAAAAAGAAGAAGAAGAATAAGAAAACAAGAAGAAGAAGAAGAAGATGAAGGGGAAGTAGAGGAAAAGGGAGAAGAAGAAGAAGAAGAAGATGAAGAAGAAAAGAAGAAGAAGAAGAAATAGAAGAAGGAGAGGAAGAAGTTGTACAAGAAGAAGAAGAAGAAGAAGAAGAAGAAGAAGATGAAGATGAAGAAGAAGTAAATGGAAGGGAGGAAGAAGAAGAAGAAGAAGAAGAAAAAGGTAAAGAAGAAGAACAAGTGGAAGAAGTATAATAAGTAAAAGAAGAAGAAAATGAAGAACGCAAAGAAGAAGAAGAAGAACAAGAAAAGGAAGAAGAAAAAGAAGAAGATGTAGAAGAAGAACTAGAAGAAGAAAAAGAAGAAGAAGAAGAAGAAGTAGAAGAAAAGAAGAAGAAGTAGAGGAAGTAGAAGATGATGAAGAAGAAGAAGAAGAAGAATAGAAGAGGAAGAAGAATTAGAAGAATTAGAAGAAGAAGAAGAAGAAATAGTAGAAGAAGAAGAAGAGGAGGAAGTAGAAGAAGAAGAAGAAGAAGAAGGAGAAAAGGAGGTAGAAGAAGACGATGGAGAAGAAGAAGAAGAAGAAGAATAGAAGAGGAAGAAGAATTAGAAGAATTAGAAGAAGAAGAAGAAGAAATAGTAGAAGAAGAAGAAGAGGAGGAAGTAGAAGAAGAAGAAGAAGAAGAAGAAAAGGAGGCAGAAGAAGAAGATGGAGAAGAAGAAGAAGAAGAAGTAGAAGAAGAAGAGGTAGCAAAAGAAGAAGAAGAAGGAGAAGAAGAATAGGAAAAAGAAGAAGTTGATCAGGGATAGCAAGAAGAGAAACTAGAAGAAGAAGAGGAGGAAGATGAAAAAGAAGAAGAAGAAGAAGATGAAGAAGAAGATGAAGACGAAGAAAAAGAAGAAGAAAAAGTAGAAGAAGAGGAAGAAGAAGAAGAAGAAGAAGAAGTAGAAGAAGAAGAAGAAGAAGAAGAAGAAGAAGAAGAACTAGAAGAAGTAGAAGAAGAAGAAGAAGAAGAAGAAGAAGAAGAAGAAGAACTAGAAGAAGAAAAATGCAAAAAGAAGGAGAAGGAGAACAAGAAGAAGTAGTAGTTAAAGAGGAAGAATTAGAAGAAGAAGAATAATAAGAAGTAGAAGAAGAAGAAGAAGAAAGGGAAGAAGAGGAAGCAGAAGGAGAAGAAGAAGAAGAAGAAGAAGAAGAAGTAGAATTAGAAGAAGAAGAAGATGGAGAAGAAGAAGAAGAAGAAGAAGAAGGTGATGATGATGATGATGAAGAAGTAGAAGTAGAAGAAGTAGAAGAAAAAGAAGAAGGAGAATAAGAAAGAGAAGGAGAAGAAGGAGAAGAAGTAGAAGAAGAAGATGGAGAAGAAGAAGCAGAAGAAGAAGAAGAAGAAGAAGAAGAAGAAGAGGAGGAGGATTAAGACAAACAAGAAGAAGAAGAAGAAGAAGAACATATTGACGATGATGAAGAAGAAGAGGAAGAAGGAGAAGAAGAAGAAGAAGATGAAGAAGTAAAAGAAGCATAAGATGAGGAAAAAGTAGATGAAAAAAAAGAAAAACTAGCAGGAGAAGAAAAAGAAGAAGAGCAAGTAGAAGAAGAATAAGTAGAAGAAGGAGACGGTGAAGAAGAAAAAGAAGAAGAAGAGGAATAAGAAGAAGATGAAGAAGAAGGAGAGCAAGAAGAAGAAGAAGAAGAATAACTAGAAGAAGAAGAAGACGAATAAGAAGCAAAAGAAGAACAAGAACAAGAACAAGCATAAGGACAAGAAGATGAAGAAGAATAAGAAGAAGTAGAAGAAGTAGAAGAAAAAGAAGAAGAAGAAGTAGTAGTAGAAGAAGAAAAGGAGGAAGAAGAAGAAGATGAAGACAAAGAAGAAGTGGAAGAAGAAGAAGAAGATAAATAAGAAGAAAAATGGGAAGAAGAAGGAGAAGAAGAAGAAGTAGTTGAAGTTAAAGAGGAAGAAATAGAAGAAGAACAAGACGAACAA
>JAIUJO010000791.1:30000-32500 GCA_023846275.1 Vanilla planifolia | reverse complement strand
GTAGAAAAAGATGAAGAGTAAGAAGAAGAAGAAGAAGTAGAGGAAGAAGAAGATGTATAAGAAGAAAAAGGGGAGGAAGAAGAAGAAGAAAAAGAAAAGGAAGAAGGAGAAGAAGATTATGATGACGATGAAGAAGAAGTAGAAAGAGATGAATAAGAAGAAAAAAGAGAAGATGAAGGAGAAGAAGAAGAGGACGAAAAAGTTGATGAGGAAGAAGAAGAAATAGAAGAATAAGAAGATGAGGAAGAGTATGGAGGAGAAGAAGGAGAAGGAGAAAAAGAAGGAGAAGAAGAAGAAGTAGAAGAAGGAAATAAGATGAACAAGAAGAAGAAGAAAAATAAGAGGAAGAAGAAGAAGAAGAAGAGGAGAAAGACACAGAAGAAGAAGAAGAAGAAGAAGTAGAAGAAGGTGATGATGATGAAAAAGATGACAGAGGAGAAGAAAAAGAGGAGGAGGAAGAAAAAGAAGAAGAAAAGGAAGAAGAAGAAGAAGGAGAAGAAGAAGAAGAGTAAAAAGAAGAAGAAGAAGAAGAAGAAGAAGAAGAAGAAGAAGTAGTGGTAGAAGAAGAAGAAGAAGAAGAAGAAGAATAAGAAGTAAATGAGAAAAGAAGGAGAGGGAGAAGAAGTATTTAAAGAGGAAGAAGTAGAAGTAGAAGGAGTTGAAGAAGAAGAAGAAGAAGAAAGAGAAGAAGTGGAAGCCGAAGGAGAAGAAGAAGCAAGAGAAGAAGAAGAAGAAGAAGAAGAAGAAGAAGAAGGAGGAGAAGAAGAAGTATAAGATGAATAAGAAGAAGAAGAAGAAGAAAATGAAAGAGATGGTGACGAAGAAGTAGGAGGAGGAGGAGAAGAAAATGAAGTAGATGAAGTTGTAGGAGAAGAAGAAGAAAAAGAAGGAGAAGAAGGAGAAGAAGAAGAAGGAGTGGAAGTAAAAGAAGTAGAAGTATAAGAAGAAGAAGAAGAAGAGGAAGAAGAAGGAGAAGAAGAAGAAGAAGAAGATAAAGTAGAAGATGAAGTGAAGAAGAAGAAGTCAAAGAAGAAGAAGAAGAGAAGAAGAAGAAAAGAAGATGAAGAGGAAAAGGTGGAAGAAGAAGAAGAAGAAGAAGGAGAAGATGATGATAATGATGATGAAGATGAAGAAGAAAAAGAAGAAGAAGAACAAGAACTTAAAGAAAAGAAGAAGAAGAAGAAGAAGAAAGGATGAAGAAGAAGAAGAAGAAGAAGAAGAAGAAAGGAAGAAGAAGAAGAAGAAGAAGAATGGAAGAAGAAGAAGAAGATGATGATGATGATGATTTTTACGAAGAAGAAGAATTAGAGGAAGAAGGAGAAGATATATTAGAAGAAGAAGAAGAAAAAGAGTTAAAAGAAGAAGAAGAAGAAGAAGTTGTAAAAAAAGTAATAGAAGAAGAAGAACAAGAACAAGAACAAGAAAAACGAGAAAAGAAGGAGAAGGAGAACAAGAAAAGTAGTCGAAGAGAAAGAAGTAGAAGAAGAAGAATAAGAAGAAAAAGAATAAGAAGGAGAAAAAGAAGAATAGAAAGAAAAAGGAGAAGAAGAAGAAGAAGAAGAATTAGTAGAGGAAGAAGAAGAAGAAGAAGAAGAAGAAGAAGAAGATGGAGAAGAAGAAGAAGAAGAAGAAGAAGAAGAAGAAGAAGGAAAAGATAAACAAGAAGAAGAAGAAGGAGAAGAAGAAGTAGAAGAAGAAGAAGAAGACGAAGAAGAAGACGAAGAAGAAGAAGAGGAAGAAGAAGAAGAAGAAGTAGTAGAAGAAGAAGAAGAAGAAGAAGAAGAAGCAGAAGGAGAAGAAGAAGAAGAAAAGAAGAAGAAGAAGAAAAAGAAGTAGAAGAAGAAGAAGAAGGGGAAGAAGAAGAAGAAGAAGGAGAAGAAGAAGAAGAAGAAGAAGAAGAAGAGAAGAAGAAGAGGAACAATAAGAAGAAGTACATGAAGAAAAAGAAGTACAAGATGGAGAAGGAGGGGGAAAAGAAGAAAAAGAAGAAAAGGAAGAAGCAGTAGAAGGAGCAGAAGAAGAACATGAACAAGAAGAAGATGAATAACAAGAAGATTAAGACAATGAAGAAGTAGAAGAAGAGGAAGAAGAAGAAGAACTTAAAGAAGAAGAAGATGAAGATGAAGAAGAAGCAAAAGAAGAAGAAGAAGAAGAAGAAAGAAGATGAAGAAGAAGAAGAAGTAGAAGAAGAAGAAGAAGAAGAAGAAGAAGAAGAGGAAGTAGAAGAAGAAGAAGGAGAAGAACAAGTAGAAGTAGGAGAAGGAGAAGAAGAAGAAGAAAAAGAAGAAGAATAAGAAGGAGAAGGAAAAGGAGAAGAAGAAAAAGTAGAAGAAGAAGAGAAGGAAGAAGGAGAAGAAGAACAAGAAGAGGAAATGGAAAAGGAGAAAGAAGAGGAGGAGGAAGTAGAAGAAGAAGAAAAGGGAGAAGTAGAAGAAGATGAGAAGATAAAGAAAATGATGAAGAAGAGGTGGAAGAAGAAGAAGTAGTAGAAGAAAAAAAA
>JAIUJO010000791.1:22500-25000 GCA_023846275.1 Vanilla planifolia | reverse complement strand
AAGAAGATGATGAAGAAGAAGAAGAAGAAGAAGAACAAGAAAGAAGTTGTAGAAGAAGAAAAAGAAAAGGAAAAGGAAGAAGAAGAAGAAGGCAAAGAAGAAGAAGAAGAAGTTGTAGAAAACATGAAAGAAGAAGAAGATGTAGAAAACCTGAAAGAAGAAGAAGAAAAGGAAGAAAAGAAGAAGAAGAAGAAGAAGAAGAAGAAGAAAAAGAAGAAGAAGAAGAAGTAGGAGTGGAAGGAGAATAAGAAGAAGAAGAAGAGGAAGAAGAAGGAGAAGTAGAACAAGAAGAAGAAGAAGAACGAGAAAAAGAAGAAGAAGATGAAGAAGAATAAGAAGAAGATGGAGAAGAAAAGAAGGAGGAGAAGAAGAAAAAGGAAAACAAGTAGAAGAAGAAGAAGAAGAAGATGATGATGATAAGGAAAAAGAGGAAGTGACAAAGGAGGAGAAGAAGAAGAAGGTGAAGAAGACAGTAAAGAAGAAGAAGAGGTCGTGGAAGTGCAAGATGAAGACGAAGAAGAAGAAGATGAAGAAAAAGAAGAAGAAGAAGAAGAAGAAGAAGAAGAAGAAGAAGAAGAAGACAAAGTCGAAGAGGAAGAAGAAGAAGAAGAAGAAGAAGGAGTAGAAGAAGAAGAGGAGGAAGAAGAGGAAGCCGAGGAAGAAGAAGTTGAAGAAGAAGAAGAAGCTAAAGAAGAAGAAGAAGAAAAAGATGAAGAAGAAGAAGTAGAAGAAGAAACTGTTGTAAAGAAGAAGAAGATGAAGAAGAAGAAGAAGAAGAAGAAGAAGAAAGAGAAAAAAAAGAACAAGAAGACAAAGAAGAAGAAGAAGAAGAAGAAAAAGGAGTATAAGAAGAAGAAGAGGAAGAAGAGGAAGAGGAGTAAGGAGAAGTTGAAGAAGAAGAAGAAGCTGAAGAAGAAGAAGAAAAAAAAAGAAGAAGAAGAAGTAGAAGAAGAAAAAATAGTAAAGATGAAGAAGATGAAGAAGAAGGAAAAGATGAAGAAAAAGGGGAGGAAGAAGAAGAAGAAGAAGAAGAATAAGAATAAGAAGAAGAAGAAGAAGAAGAAGGATAGAAAGAAAATGAAGAAGACGAATAAGAAGAAGCAGAAGAAGAAGAATGAGAACTAATAGAAGAATAAGAGGGAGAGGAAGACAAAGAAGATGAAGAAGATGATGAGGAAGAAGGAGAAAATGAAGCAGAGGAAAGAGATGACAGAGAAGAAGAAGAGGAAGAAGAAGTAGTAGTAGACGAAGGAGAAGAAGAATAACTCGAAGAAGTAGTAGACGAAGAAGAAGAAGAAGAAGAAGAAGAAGAAGGAGTAGAAGAAGAAGAGGAGGAAGAAGAGGAAGCAGAGGAAGAAGAAGATGAAGAAGTAGTAGAAGAAGAAGAAGAAGAAGAAGAAAAAGTAAAACATGAAAAAGTAGTAAAGAAGAAGGAGAGGAAGAAGGAGAAGAAGAAGAAGAATAAGAAGAAGATGAAGAAGGGGAAGAAGGAGAACAAGAAGACGAAGAAGAAGAAGAAGAAGAAGAAGAAGAAGAAGTGGAGAAGAAGAAGATTATCAAAGAGAAAAAGAAGAAGAAGAAGAAGAAGAATAAGAATAGGAAGAAGAAGAGGGATAGAAAGAAAACCAAGAAGGGGAATAAGAAGAAGAAGAAGAAGAAGAGGAAGAAGAAGAAGAGCAAATAACTGAAGCAGTAGAGGGAGAAGAAGAGGAAGAAGAAGAAGTAGTAGTAGTAGAAGTAGAAGAAGAAAAAAATGGAAGAAGAAGAAGGAGAAAAAGACGAAGATGAGGAAGAAGAAGAAGGAGAAGAAGAAGAAGAAGAAGAATATGAAGTGGAGGAAGAGGTGGAGGAGGACGAAGAGGAGAAGGAAGAAGAAGAATAAAATAAAGAAGAAGAAGAATGAGAAGAAGTAGTAGAAGAAGAAGAAGAAAAAGAAGAGAAAGAAGAAGAAGATAAAAAGAGGAAGAAGCAGAAAAAGAAGTAGCATTAGTAGAGGAAGAAAAAGAAGAAGTGGAAGGAGTAGAAGAGGAAGGAAAAGAAAAAAGAATAATAAGTAGAAGAGGAAGAAGACAAAGTTGATTAAGATGAAGAAGAAGAAGAAGAAGAAGAAGAGGAAGAGGAAGAAGAAGAAGAAGAAGATGATGAAGAATAGGAAGATGGAGAAGAAGAAGAGGAAAGGGATGGGGAAGAAGAAGAGGTAGAAGAAGAACAAGAAGACAAAGAGAAAGAAGAGGAAGAAGAAAAATAAGAAGAAGAAGAAGACAAAGAAGAAGAAGAAGAAGAAGTAGAAGAAGAAGACGAAGAAGAAGAAGGAGTAGAAGAAGAAGAGGAGGAAGAAGAGGAAGCAGAGGAAGAAGAAGAAGATGCAGTAGTAATAGTAGAAGAAGAAGAAGAAGAATTAGAACAAGAAAAAGTAGTAAAGAAGAAGAAGAAGGAGGAGGAGGAGGAGAAGAAGAAGTAGAAGATGGGGAAGAAAGAGAAAAAGAAGACGAAGAAGAAG
>JAIUJO010000791.1:5000-7500 GCA_023846275.1 Vanilla planifolia | reverse complement strand
AGGAGAAGAAGAAGAAGAAGAAGAAGAAGGAGAAGCAGAAAAAGAAGTAGAAGAAGAAGAAGATGATAATGACGAAGAAGAAGAAGAAAAAGAAGAAGTGGAAAGGACAAAGTTGATGAAGAAGCAGAAGAAGAAAAGAAGAAAAGAAGTTGAAAAAAGAAAAAGTTGTAGAAGGTGATGAGGAAGAAGAAGAAAAAGAAGAAGAAGATGATGAGACGAAGAAGAATAAGAAGATGAAGAAGAAAGAAAGAAGAAGAAGAAGAAAACCAAGAAAAGGAAGAATTAAAAGTAGGAGTAGAAGCGGAAGAAAAGAAGAGGAGGTGGAAGAGGAAGAAGAAGAAGAAGAAGAGACAAAGAAGAAGGAGAAGAACAAGGAAAGAAGAAGAAGAAGAAGAAGAAGAAGAACAAGAAGTAGAAGCCAAAGATGAAAAAGGAGAAGAAGAAGAGGAAGAAGAAGATGAGGAAGAAGAATAAGGAGAAGGGAGAAGGATAAGAGAGGAGAAGGAGAAGAAAAAGTAGAGGAAGAAGGAGGAGAAGAGGAAGAAGAAGTAGAATAGGAAGAAGAAGAAGAAGTAGTAGTAAAAGAAGAAGAAGAAGCAGAAGAGTAAGAAAAACAAAGGAAATGAAGAAGAAGAAGAAGCAAAAGAAGAAGTAGAAGAAGAGAAAAAAAGGAGAGGAAGATGAAGACAAAGTGGATGAAGTTGAAGAATAAGAAGAAGTAGAAGAAGAAGAAGAAGACGAAGAAGAAGAAGAACAATATGAAGAAGAAGAAAAGAACAAAAAAGACAGATGAAAGTGGAGGAGGAGAAGAAAAAGAAGGATAAGAAGAAGAAGAAGAAGATGATGAAGAAGTGGAAGAAGAAGAAGAAGAAGGGGAAAAAGAGGAAAAAGAAAAAGACGGAGAAAAAGGAGAAGAAGAAGAAGAAGAAGAAGAAGAAGAAAAAGAAGAAGTAGAAGAAGAAGAAGAAGAAGAAGAAGAAGAAGAAGAAGATGTTGAGGAAGAAGAAGGAGAAGAAGGAGAAGAAGGAGGAGGAGGGGGAGAGGAGGAGGAGAAGGGGAAGAAGAAGAAGAAGAAAAAGAAGAAGTAGAAGAAAGAGAGGAGGAGATGAAGAAGAAGAAGAAGAAGAAGAAGTAGAAGGAGATGAAGAAGAAGAAGAAGAAGAAGAAGAAGAAGGAGAAGGAGAAGGAAAAGGTATAGAAAAAGAAGAAGAAAAAGGTGGAAGGAGAAGAAGAGGAAGGAGAATAAGATGAAGAAGAAGTCAAAGAAGAAGGAGAAGAAGTAGAAGTAGAAGAAGAAGAAAACGAAGAAGAAGAAGAAGAAAAAGAAAAAGACGAAGAAGGCGAAGAAGAGGAAGAAGAAGAAGAAGAAGGAGAAGAAGAAGAAGAAGCAAAAGAAGTAGAAGAAATAGAAGAATAAGAAGAAAAAGTAGAAGATAAAGAAGCTGTAGAAGGAGAAAAAGACGAGGAAGAAGAAGTTGTAGACGAAGAAGAAGAAGGAGATGAAGAAGGAGAAGAAGAAGGAAGAAGAAGACGAAGAAGAAGGAGAAGAAGCAGAAAACGAAGAAGAATAGGAAGGGGAAAAAAAAGAAAAAGAAGAAATAGAAAAAGAAGAATAAGAAGAAGAAGAAGAAAAAGAAATAAGATGAAGAAGATGAAGCAAAAGACAAAGAAGAGGTAAAAGAAAAAGGTGAAGAAGAAGAAGATGAGGAAGAAGTAGTAGACGAGGAAGAAGAAAAAGAAGAAGAAGAAGAATTAGTAGTAGTATTAGAAGAAGAAGGAGAAGAAAAAAAAGAGGAGGAAGTAGTAGAAGAAGAAGAAGAGGAAGCAGACATTGAAGAAAAAGAAGAATTAGAGAAGGAAGAGGAAGAAGAAGAAGAAAAAGAGGAGGTCGAAGAAGGAGGAGGAGGAGGAGGAGAAGAAGAAGAAGAAGAAGAAGAAGAAGAGCAAGAAGAAGGAGAAAAAGGAGAAGAAGAAGGAGGAGGAGGAGGACAAGTAGAAGAAGAGGAAGAAGAAGAGGAGGAGGAATAAGAAGAAAAAGAAGTAGTAGATGAAGGAAAAAAAGGAGGAAGTAGTCGAAGAAGAAGAAGAAGAAGTAGAAGAAGATGAAGAAGAAGAAGAAGAAGAAGAAGCAGAAGAAGGAGAAGAAGAAGTCGAAGGATGAAGTCTAAGAAGAAGAGAAATAAGAATGATAAGAAGAAGAAGATGAAGAAGACGAAGAAGTGGAAGGAGACGAAGTAATGGAAGAAGAGAAAAACAAGAAGAGGAAGAAGAAGGCAAAGTGGATGAAGTTGAAGAATAAGAAGAAGAAGTAGAAGAAGAAGAAGAAGAAGATGAAGAAGAAGAAGAAGAATTCGAAGAATAAGAAGAAGAAGAATATGAAGAAGAAGAAGCTGAAGAAGAAGGAGAAGAAAGGAAAGAAGAAGAAGAAGATGAAGAAAAGAAGAAAAGTAGAAGATGGTGGAGGAGGAGAAGAAAAAGAAGAAGGATAAGAAGAAGAAGA
>JAIUJO010003593.1:27500-30000 GCA_023846275.1 Vanilla planifolia | reverse complement strand
GATGAAGAAGAAGAAGGGGAAGAAGAGAAAGAAGACGAAGAAGAAGAAGAAGAAGAAGAAGAAGAAGAGAAAGAAGAAGAAGAAGAAGATGAAGAAGAAGTATTAGAAGAAGAACAAGACGATGAAGGAAATTAAGAAGAAGAAGAAAAAAAAGAAGGAGAACAAGAAGAAGTGGAGGAGGAAGAAGAAGAAGAAGAAGAAGAAGAAAGAGAAGTAGATGGGGTTGAAGCAGTAGAAGAAGAAGAAGAAGAAGAAGAAGAAGAAGATGAAGAAGAAGAAGATGAAGAAGAAGAAGAAGAAAAATAGAAAGAAGAAAAAGAAGAAGAAGAAGAATAAAAGAAGTAGAAGAAAGAGAAGAGGAAGAAGCAAAAAAAGAAGAAGAAGAATAGGAAAAAGAACTAGAAGAAGAAACAAAGGAGGGAGAAGAAGAAGAAGAAGATGAAGAAAAAGAAGTAGAATATCATCATAAGGAGGAAGAAGTAGTAGAAGAAGGAGAAGAAGAAGAAGAAGAAGAGGAAGAAGACGAAGAAGATGAAGAAGAAAAAGAAGATGTAGAAGAAGAGGAAAGAGAAGAAGAAGATGAAGAAGAAGTAGAAGAAGAAGAAGAAAAAGAAGAAGAAGAGGAAGAGGAAGATGACGACGAAGAAGAAGAAGAAGAAGAACCAGAAGAAGGCAAAGAAGGAGAAGAAAAAGATGATGACGAAGAAGAAGAAGAAGAATAAATTGAAGAAGAAGATGATGATGATTAAAAAAATGAAGAAGAAATTAAAGAAAAAAACGATGATGAAGAAGAAGAAGAATAAGAAGTAGAAGGAGATGGAGAAGTAGTAGAAGAAAAAGAAGAAGAAGAAAGAGAAGAAGAAGAAGAAGCAGAAGAAGAAGAAGTAAAGGAAGAAGAAGAAGAGGAAGAAGAAGAAGAATAAGAAGAAGAAGAATAAGAATAAGAAGAAAAAGAAGCAAAGGAAGAAGAAGAAGAAGGAGAAGGAGTTGGAGATGAAGAAGAACAAGAAGAAGAAGAAGGAGAAGAAGAATTAGAAGAAGTAGAAGAAGATGAAGATGAAGAAGAAGAAGAAGAAGAAGATGAAGAGCAAGAAGAAGAAGAAAAAGAAGAACGAGAAGAAGGAAATTAAAAAAAAGAAGAAGAGGAAGAAGAAGAAGAAGAAGAAGAAGAAAGAGAAGAGGAAGAAGCAGAAGATGAAGAAGAAGAAGAAGAAGAAGAAGAAAAAGAAGAAGAAGAACCAAAGGAAGAAGAAGAAGTTGAAGATGATGATGAAGAAGAAGAAGAAGAAGCAGAAGGATAAGAAGAAGAACAAGAAGAAGATGAAGAAGATGAAAAAGAAAAAGAAGATGTAGAAGTAGAAAGATAAGAAAAAGAAGAAGAAGATGATGATGTTGATTATGAAAATGAAGAAGAAGCAGAAGAGTAAAATGAAGAAGAAGAAGGAGACGAAAAAGATGAATAAGAAGAAGAAGAAGAATAAAAAGAACAAGAAGAAGAAGAAGTAAAGGAAGAAGAAGAAGAAGAAGAAGGACAACAACAACAAGAACAAGATGAAGAGGAAAAAGAAGAAGGAAATGAAAAGGAAGAAGCAAAGGAGGACAAAGAAGAAGAAGAAGAAGAATTAGAAGAAGAAGTAGATGATGATGAATAAGAAGAAGAAGACAAAGAAGAAGGAGAAGAAGAAAAAGTATAAGCAGAAGAAGAAGAAGAAGAAGAAAAAGAAGTAGAAGAAGAAGAAGAAGAAGAAGAAGAAGCAGAAGAAGAAGAAGAGGTAGAAGAATCAGAAGATGACGAAGAAGAAGGGAAAGAAGAAGAAGAAGAAGGAGAAGTAATAGAAGAAGAAGTAGAAAGAGAAGTAGAAGAAGAAGAAGAAGAAAAGGAACAAGAAGAGGAAGTAGAAGACGAAGAAGAAGAACAAGCAGAAGTAGAAGAAGAAGAAAAAAAAGAACTTGAAGATGAGGAAGAAGAAGAAGAAGAACAACAACAAGATGATGAAAGAGGAAGAGGAAGACGAAGAAGAAGAAGATGGAAAAGATGAAGAAGTAGTAGAAGAAGAAGAATAAAAAGAAGAAGAGGAAGAAGAAGTAGAAGAAGAAGAAGAAAAAGATGAAGAAGAAGAAGAAGGGGAAAAAGAATAGGTAAATGAAGAAGAAGAAAAGGAAGAAGAAGAAGATGTTGAAGAAGAAGAAGAAGAGGAAGATAAGGAAGAAGAAGAAGAAGAAGAAAAACAACAAGAAGGAGAAGAAGAAGAACAAGAAGAAGAAGAAGAAGTAAAGAAAGAAGAAGAAGAAGATGATGATGATGATTAGAAGGTTGAAGATAAACAAGATGAACAAGAAGATGAAGAAGAAGAAGAAGAAGAAGAAGAAGAAGAAGAAATTGAAGAAGAAGAGGAAGAGGAAAAAAATTTAGAAGAAGAAGAAGTAGAAGAAGAAGAAGAATAAGAGGAAGAAGAAGAAGAAGAAGAAGATGTTGTAATAGTTGTGGAAGAATAATAAG
>JAIUJO010003593.1:10000-12500 GCA_023846275.1 Vanilla planifolia | reverse complement strand
AGAAGATGAATAAAAAAAGAAGTGGAAGAACAAGAAGAAGAAGAAGGAGAACAAGAAGAAGAGGAAGAAGATGAATAGGAAGGAAAAGAAGAAGTTAAAGAAGATGAAGAAAAAGATGAAGAAGAAGAAGAAGAAGGAGAATAAGAAGAAAGAGAAGAAGAAGAAGAAGATAGAGAAGTAGAAGAAAAAGTAGGAGAAGAAGAAATAGAAGAAGAAGAAGAAGAAGTAAAAGAAGAAGAAGGAGAAGAAGAAGAACAAGAATAAGAAAAAGAAGAAGAGGAAGAAGAAGAAGAAAAAGAAAGAGAAGAAGAAGGTAAGATGAAGAAGTAGGAGTAGATGAAGAATAAGAAGAGGCAGAAGAAGAAGAAGAAGAAGAAGAAGAAGAAGAAGAAGAAGGAGAAGTAGAAGATGAAGAAGAAGAAGGACAAGAAGAAGAATAAGAATACGAATAAAAAAAATAAAGGAAGAAGAAGAAGAAGTAGAAGAAGAAGGAGATGGAGATGAAGAAGATGAAGAACAAGAAGAAGAACAAGAAGAAGAATAGGAAGAAGTAAAGGAATAATAACAATAATAATGGTAATAGGAAGAAGAAGAAGAAGAAGAAGAAGAAGAAGAAGAAGAAAAAGAAAAGGAAGAAGAAGAGTAGTGGAAGTATATGAAGACGAAGAGGAAGAAGAAGAAGAAGATCAAGAAGAAGAAAATGAAGAAGAAATTAGAAGAAAATGAAGAAGAAGAAGAAGAATAGGAAGAAGAAGAAATAAATGTAGAAGGAGAAGATGAATAAGATGAAAATGGAGAAGAAGAAGAAGATGATGAAGAAGAAGAAGAAAAAGATTAAGAAATAAAAGAAAAAGAAGAGGAAGAAGAAGAAGAAGAAGAAGAAGAAGAAGAAGAAGGAGAAGGTGATGATAAGTAAGAAAAACAAGAAGAAGAAGAAGAGGAACAAGAAGAAGAAGTAGAAGAGGTAGAAGTAAAGGAAGAAGAAGAAGAAGTAGAACAAGAAGAAGAAGAAGAAGAAGAAGTAAAGGAAGAAGAAGAAGATGATGATGATGATGATGGTCATGATGATGAAGATGAAGAAGAAGAAGTAGAAGTAGAAGAAGAAGAAGAAGAAGAAGTAGAAGTAGAAGAAGAAGAAGAAGAAGAAGAAAAAGAAAAAGATGGGGAAGAAGAAGAAGAAGAAGAAAAAGATGGGAAAGAAGTAGAAGAAGAAGAACTAGAAGAAGAAGAAGAAGAAGAAGAAGAAGAAAATAGATATGAAGAAGATTAAAAGAAAGAAGAAGTGGAAGAAGAAGAAGAAGAAGAAAAGGAAGAAGAAGAGGAAGAAGAAGAAGAAGAAGAAGAAGAAGAAGAAGAAGAATAAGGTCAAAAAGAAGAAGAAGAAGAAGAAAAAGAAGAAGAAGAAATAGAAGAAGAAGAAATAGAAGAAGAAGAAGAAGATGGAGAAGAGGAAGAAGAAGAAGAAGAAGAAGAAGGAGAAGAAGAAGGAGAAGAAGAAGAAGAAGAAGAAGAAGAAGAAGAAGAAGAAGGAAAAGAAGAAGAAGATGAAAAAGAAGAAGATGAAGAGGACGGCTAAGAAACTAATGTAGGTGAAGAAATAGTACAAAAAGTAGGAGAAGTATAAGAAGAAGCTAAAGAAGAAGTAGTAGAAGAAGAAGTAAGAGAAGTAGTAGTAATAGTAGTAGGTGAAGAAGAAGAATTAGAAGAAGAAGAAGAAGAACAAGAACAAGAAGAAGTGGGATTAGAAGGTGGAGAAGGAGAAGAAGAAGTAGAAGAAAGAGAAGAAGAGCAGAAGAAGAAGAAGAAGAAGAAGAAGAAGAAGAAGAAGAAGAAGAAGAAGAAGAAGAAGTAGAAGGAGAGGAAAAGAATAAGAAGAAGAAGAAGAAGAAGAAGAACAAGAAGAAGATGAAGAAGGGGAAGATGAAGAGGAAGAAGAAGAAGAAGAACAACAAGAAGACGAAGAAGAAAAGAAGAAGAAGAAGAATAAGAAGAAGGAAAAGAAGACGAAGAAACAATGAAGAAGGAGAAGAACAAGAAGAATAAAAAAGGATGACGATGAAGTAGATGAAGTCGAAGATAATAATAATAATAAAAAGAACAACAAGTAGAAGATGAAGAAGAAGAAGATCATAATGATGAAAAAAATGGAGAAGTAGAAGAGGAAGAAGAAATAGAAGAAGAAGAAGAAGAAGAAGGAGTAGAAGAGGAAGAAGACAAAGAAGAAGAAGAAGAAGAAGAAGAAGAAGAAGAAGAAGAAGAAGAAAGAGAAGAAGAAGGAGAACAAGAAGAATAAGAGGAAGAAGAAAAAGAACAAGAAGAAGTAGACAAGGAAGATGAAGAAGAAGAAGAAGAAGAGAAGACAAAGATGAGGGGAGGAAGAAGAAGAAGAACAAGAACATGAAGAAGAAAAAGGAGAAAAAGAAGAAGAACAAGAAGAATAAAAATGAGATGAAGTAGAAGAAGAAGAGAAGAAAAAGAAGAAGAAGATGATGACGAAGAA
>JAIUJO010003593.1:0-5000 GCA_023846275.1 Vanilla planifolia | reverse complement strand
AAGAAGAAGAAGAAGAAGAAGAAGAAGAAGAACAAGAAGAAGAAGTAGAAGAAGAAGAAGAAGAAGAGTAAGAAGAGGAAGAAGAAGAGGAAGAAGAAGAGGAAGAAGGAGAAGAAGAAGAGGAAGAAGAAGAAGAAGAGGAAGAAGAAGAAGAGAAGAAGAAGAAGAAGAAGAAGAAGAAGAAAAAGAAGAAGAAGAAGAAGAAGAAGAAGAAGATAGAGAAGAAGAATCAAAAGAAGAAGAAGAAGGAGAAAAGAAGTAGAAGAAGAAGATGAAGGAGAAGAATAAGAAGAAGAAAAAGGAGGAGGACGAGGAGGAGGAGAAGAAGAAGAAGAAGAACAAGAAGAAGAAGAGGAAGAAGAAGGAGAAGAAGAGAAGAAGGAGAAGAGGGAGATGAAGAGAAGAAGAAGAAGAAGAAGCACAAGGAGATCGTGAAGAAGAAGAAGAAGAAGAAGAAGAAGAAGAAGAAGAAGAGAAAGAAGAAAAAGAAGAAGTAGAAGAAGGAGAAGAAGATGATGAAGGATAAGAACAAGAAGAATAAAAGAAGAAGAAGAAGAAGAAGAAGCAGATTAATAAGATGAAGAAGAAGAAGAAGTAATAGAAGTTGAAAGAAGAAGAGGAAGAAGAAGAAAAAGAAGAAGGAGGAGAAGAAGAGAAAAATAGAGAAGAAGTAGAAGAAAAGAAGTAGTAGAAGAAGAAAAAGAAGAAGAACAAGAAGAAGAAAGAGGAGAAGAAGAAGAAGAAGAAGAAGTAGAAGAACAAGAAGAAGAAGAAGAAGAAGTAAAGGAGGAAGAAGGAGAGAAGAAGAAGAAGAGGAAAAAGGAGGAGAATAAGAAGAAGAAGAAGAGGAAGAAGAAAGGGCAGAAGAAGGTGAAGATGAAGAAGAAGAAGAAGTACAAGAACAAGAAGTATAAGAAGAAGAAAAAGAAGAATAAGGAGAAGAAGTAGATAAAGAATAATAATAATAATAATAATTATAATAATGATAATAATAAGAATAAAAATAAGAAGAAGATGAATAAATGGAAGAAGAAGAAGTAGAAAATTAATAAGAAGAAGATGAAGAAGAAGAAGAAGAAGGAGATGGAGAAGAAGAAGAAGAGTAGAACAAGAAGAAGAAGTGGAAGAAGAAAATAAATAATAATAAATAATAATAACAACAATAATAATAAGTAGTGGAAGAAGAAGAAGAAGTAGAAACGGAAGAAGAAGAAGTAGAAATGGAAGAAGAAGAAGTAGAGGAGAGTAAGGAGATGAAGAAGAGAAGAAGAAGAAGATGAAGATAGAAAAAGAAGAAAATGATGGTGAAGAATCAGAAGATGAATGAGAAGAAAAAGAAGAAGAAGAAGATGACGAAGAAGAAGAAGATGATGATGATAAATAAGAACAGAAAGAAGAAAAAGAATAAGAAGAAGAACAAGGTGAAGAAATGGAAGAAAAAGAAGAAGAAGAAGAAGAAGAAGAAGAAACAGAAGGTGAAGAAGACAAAGAAGAAGTACAAGAAGAAGAAGAAGAAGAAGCAGAAGAAGAGGAAGAAGAACAAGAAGAAAAAGAAGATGAAGAAGAAGTAGTAGAAGAAGCAGAAGAAGAATAAGACGATGATGATGAAGCAAAAGAAGAAAATGAAGTAGAAGAAGAAGGAGAAGAAAGAGAAGAAGAAGAAGAAGAAGAAGAAGAAGAAGAAGAAGAATAAGAAGAGGAAGAAGAGGTAGAAGAAGAAGAAGAAGAAGAAGGAGAAGATGAAGAAGAAGAAAATAAGGGAGAACAAGAAGTAGCTGAAGAAGAAGTATAAGAAGAAGAAGAAGAAGAAGAAGGAGAAGTAGAAAAAGATGAAGAAGGAGAAGAATATGAAGAAGAAGAAGAGAAGGAAAAGAAGAAGTAAAGGAAGAAGAAGAAGAAGAGGTAGAAGAAGAAGAAGAAGAAGGAGAGAAGAAGAAGGAGAAGAAGAAGAAGAAAGGGAAGAAGAAGAAGAAGAAGAAGAAGAAGTAGTAGTAGCAGTAGTAGTTATAGAAGAAGAAGAAGAAGAAGGAGAATGAGAAGATCAAGAAGGAGAAGAAGGCGAAGAAGGAGAAGTAGAAGCACAAGTAGAAGAAGCAGAAGGAGAAGGAGACGAAGAAGAAGAAAAAGAAGGATAAGAATAATAATAACAAGAAGAAGGAGGAGGAGGAGGAGGAGGAGAGGATGGAATAAAAAGAAGAAGAGGAGAAGGAGGACGAAGAAGAAGAAGAAGAAGAAGAAGAAGAAGGAGAAGAAGAAGAAGAAGAAGTTGAAGAAGATGAAGAAAAGAAGAAGAAGAGAAGAAGAAGAAGAATTAGAAGAAGAAGAAGAAGAAGATAGAGAAGTAGAAGAAGAGGAAGTAGAGATGAAGAAATAGAAGAAAAAGAAGAAGAAAGAGTAGAGGAAGAAGAAGAAGAAGAAAGAGAAGAATAAGAAGAAGATGAAGAAGGAGTAGAAGTAAAAGAAGAAAGAGAAGAAGGAGAATAATAATAATAATAAGAAAAAGAAGAAGAAGAAGAAGAAGACGAAGAAAGAGAAGAAGGTAAGATGATGAAGAAGAACAAGAACAAGAACAAGAATTAGAAGAGTAAGAAGATGAAGAAGAAGAAGAGAAGAAGAAGAAGGAGAGAAGAAGTAGAAGATGAAGAAGAAGAAGAAGAAGAAGAAGAAGAGAAGAATAAGAATAAGAAGAAGAAGAAATAAAGAGAGAAGAAGAAGAGGAGGAAGAAGTAGAAGAAGAAGAAGGAGATGGAGAAAAAGAAGAAGAAGAAGAAGAAGAAGAAGAAGAAGAACGAGAAGAACGAGAAGAAGAAGGAGAAGAAAAGGAATAAGAGGAAGAAGAAGGAGGAGGAGAAGAAGAAGATGAGGATGAAGAAGAAGAAGAAGGAATAAGAAGAAGAAGAAAAAGAGGAAGAAGAAGAAGAAGAAGAAGATGATGATGATGATGATGAAGAAGAAGAAGATGAGGTGGAGGAGAAGAAGAAGAAAAAGAAGACAAAGAAGAAAAGAAGAAGAAGAGAAGAAGAAGAAGACAATGAAGATGGAGAAGAACAAGAAGAATAAAGATCGGATGAAGATGAGAAGAAGTAGAAGAATATGAAGAAGAAGAAGAAGAACAAGAAGAAAGCAAAGAAGAAGAACTAATAGAAGATGAAAAAAAATAGAAGAGGAAGAACATTATAATGATAAAAAAATGGAGAAGTAGGTGAAGAAGAAGGAAAAGAAGAAGAAGGATAAGAAAAAGTAGTAGAAGAGGACGAGACAAAGAAGAGGAAGAAGAAAAAGAAGAAGAAAGAAGAGATTCAGAAGAGGAACAAGAAGAATCAGAGGAAAAAGAAGAAGAAGAAGAAGAAGAAGAAGAACAAGATGAGGAGGAAGAAGAAGAAGAAGAAGAAGAAGAAAATGAAGGGGAGGAAGAAGAAGAAGAACACGAAGAGGAAGAAGAAAAAGAAGAAGATGACGACGATGAAGAAAAGAAGTAGAAGATTAAGAAGAAGAGAAGAAAAAGAAGACAAAGAAGAAGAAGAAAAAGAAGAAGAAGAAGAAGTCGAAGAAGAAGGAGAAGAAGAAGAAGAGGAAAGAGAATAAGAAGAATAAGAAGAACAAGAAGAAGAAGAAGGAGACGAAGAAGATGAAGAAGAAGTAGAAGAAGAAGAAGATGATGAGAAGTTGAAGATGGAGAAGAATTAAAAGAAGAAGAAGTAGGAGAAGAAGTTAAAGAAGAAGAAGAAGAAGAGAAGAAAGAGGAGGAGAATAATAAAAATAATAATAATAAGTAACTGAAGAAGATGATGGAGAACAAGAAGAAGTAGGAAGAAGAAGAAGAAGAAGGAGAAGAAAAAGACAAAGATGATGAAGAAGAAGAAGGAGAATAATAATAAAAATAATAATAGGATGTAGAAGAAGTAAAGGAAGAAGAAGTTGGAGAAGAAGAAGAAGAAGATGAAGAAGAAGAGGAGGAGGAAGAAGAAGAACTAGAAGAAAGAAGAAGAAGAGGAAGAAGAAGAAGAAGAAGAAGAAAAAGAAGTACTAGACGAAGAAGAAGATGATGAAGGAAATTAAGAAGAAGAAGAAGTAGAAGGAGAGAAGGAAATGAAGAAGAAGAAGAAAGTGGAGGAGGAGGAAGAAGAAGAAGAAGATGAAGAAGAAGAAAGAGAAGAAGGGTTGAAGTAGTACAAGAAGAAGAAGAAGAAGAAGAAGAAGAAGAACAAGAAGAAGATGAAGAAGAAGAAGAAGAAGAAGAAAAATAGAAAGAAGAAAAGAAGAAGAAGGAGAAGGGAAGAAGCAAAAAAGAAGAAGAATAGGAAGAAGAAGAAGAAGAAGAAGCAAAGGAAGGAGAAGAAGAAGAAGAAGAGAAGAAAAGAAGTAGAATATCATCATGAGGAAGAAGGAGAAGTAGAAGAAGGAGAAGAAGATGAAGAAGAGAAAGAAGAGGAAGAAGATGAAGAAGAAAAAGAAGATGTAGAAGAAGAAGAAGAAAAAGAAGAAGAAGAAGAAGAAGTAGAAGAAGAAGACGAAGAAGGAAGAATGATGACGACTAAGAAGAAGAAGACAACAACAAGTCAGAGAAGGAGAAGAAAATGATGATGATTAAGAAGAAGAATTAATTGAAGAAGAAGAAGAAGAAGATGATGATGATGATGATTAAAAAAATGAAGATGAAATTGAAGAGAAAAACGATGAAGAAGAAGAAGAAGAATAAGAGAAGTAGAAGGAGATGGAGAAAGTAGAAGATGAAGCAGAAAAAGAAGAAAGAGAAGAAGAAGAAGAAGAAGAAGAAGAAGAGGAATAAGAAGAAGAAGAAGAATAAGAATAAGAAGAAAAAGAAGCGAAGGAAGAAGAAGAGAAAGAAGAAGAAGGAGGAGTTGGAGATGAAGAAGAAGAATAAGAAGAAGAAGAAGGAGAAGACGAATTAGAAGAAGTAGAAGAACATGACGAAGAAGAAGAAGAAGAAGAAAATGATGGGCAAGAGAAGAAGAAGAAAATGAAGAGCAAGAAGAAGT
>JAIUJO010003318.1:0-2500 GCA_023846275.1 Vanilla planifolia | reverse complement strand
CCTTCTCCTCCTTATTTTTCTTCTTCTTCTTCTTCTTCTTCTTCCTCTTCTTCTTCTTCATCTTCTTTTTCTTCTTCTTCTCCTTCTTCTCCTCCATCTTCTTCTCCTCCTTCTTCTTCTTCTCTTCCTCCTTCTCCTTCTTCTTTTTTTTCTTCTCCTACTACTTCTTCTTCTTCTCAATTGTCTTCTTCTTCTTCTTCTTCTACTTCTTGTGCTCCTACTTATTCTTCTTCTCCTTCTCCTCCTTCTTCCTCTTCTTCTTCTTCTTTTGCTTCTACTCCTTTTTCTTCTTCTCCTTCTTCTCTATATCTTCTTCTTCTCCTTCTTATTCTTCTCATTTGTTTTCTCGTTCTTCTGCTTCTTCCCCTTCTTCTCCTACTACTTCTTCTACTTCTTCTCTTTCTTCTTCTTCATCATCTTCTTCTTCTTTTTTTTTTCTACATCTTCATCTTCTTCTTCCCTTTCTTCTTCTCTTCTTCTTCTCCTTCTTGTTTTCCTTCTTCTTCTCCTTCCCTTTCTTCTTCTTCCTCCTACTTCTTCTTCTTCTGCTTGTCCTTCTTCTTCTTCTCCTCCTTCTTCTCCTTCTTCTCCTTCTTATTCGTCTTCTCCTTCTTCTTCTTCTTCTTCTTCTTCTTCTTCTCTTCTCCTTCTTCTTCACCTTCTTCTTCTCCTTCTTCTCCTTCTTCTCATTCTCCTTCTTCTTCCTCTTCTCCTTCTTCTTCTTCTCCTTCTCCTCCTTCTCCTTCTCCTTCTTCTTTTTCTTCTTCTTCTCTTCCTCCTCTCTTCTTTCTTCTTCTTCTTCTTCTTCTACTTCTTCTTCTTCTTCTTATTCTTCCTCTTCTTCTACTTCTCTCTTCTCTCCTTCTTCTTCTCCTTCTTCTTCTTCTCCTCTTCTTCATCTTCTTCTCCTCCTTCTTCCTCTTCTTCTTCTTCTTCTTGTTCTTATACTTCTTCTTCTCGTTCTTCTTTTTTTCCTTTTCCTTCTTCTTCTCCTTCTCCTTCTTCTTCTCCTCCTCCTCATTTTTCTTCTTCTTCTTCTCTTCTTCTTGTTCTCCTTTTCCTTCTTCTTCTTCTTCTCCTCCACCTCCTTCTTCTTCATTTCATCTCCTTCTTCTTCTTCTTCTACTCCGCCTCCTCCTTCCTCTTCTTCTCCTTCTCCTTCATCTCCTTCTCCTTCTTCTCCCTTCTCCTTCTTCACCTTCTCCTTCTCCTTCTTTTCTTCTTCTACTTCTTCATCTTCTTCTTTTTCACCTTCTTCTTCTCCTTCTTCTTCTCCTTCAACTCCTTCTTCTCTTTCTTCTTATCCTTCTTCTTCTCCTTCTCCTTCTTATTCTTCTACTTCTTCTACTTCTTCTTCTCTTTCTTCTTCTCCTTCTTCTTCTTCTTCTTCTCCTCCTTCTTCTCCTTCTACTCTTTGTTCTTCTTCTTCTTCTCCTCCTTCTACTTCTTCTTCTTCTTCTTCTTCTTCTTCTCTGTCTCCCCCTTCTTCCTCTTTTTCCTCCTCTTCTTCTCCTTCTCCTTCTTCTTCTTCTCCCTTATTCTTCTTCTCCTACTTCTTCTTCTTCTGCTTTTTCTTCTTCTTCTTCTCCTCCTCCTTCTTCTTCTTCTCATCCTTCTCCTTCTTCTTCTCCTTCTTCTTCTCCCTTTTCTTCTTCTTCTTCTTCTTCTTCTCCTTCTTTTCTTCTTCTTCTTCTTCTTCTTCTCCATCTTCTTTTCTTCTTCTTCTTCTTCTTCTCCTTCATCTTCTTCTTCTTCTTCTTCTTTTCCTTTTCATTCTACTCCTTCTTCTTATTGTTTCCTTCTTCTTCTTCTTCTTCTTCTTCTTCTTCTTCTTCTTCTTCTCCTTCTACTTCTCCTTCTTCTTCTTCTCCTTCTTCTGCTTCTCCTACCTCCTCTTCTCCTTGTTCTTGTCCTTCTACTCCTTCTTCTTCTCGTTCTCCTTCCTCTTCTCCTTCTTCTTCTCCTTCTTCTTCTTCTTTTTCATCTTCTCCCTTCTTTTTCTCCTCCTCCTTCTTCTTCTTCTTCTTCTTCTTCTTCTCCTTCTTCTACTTCTCCTTCTTCTTCTCCTTCTTCTTCTTCTCCTACCTCACCTTCCCCTTCTTCTTGTCCTTCAACTCCTTCTTCTTCTCCTTCTTCCTCTTCTTCTTCTTCCACTTCTTTTCTTATTATTATTATATTATTATTATTATTATTATTCTCCTTCTCCAACCCCTTCTTCTCTTTCTTCTTCCTCTCCCTCTTCTTTTACCTCTTCTTCTCCTTCTTCTTCTTCTCCTTCTTCTTCTTCTCCTTCTTCTTCTACTTCTTCTTCTCCTTCTTCTTCTTCTTCTTCTCCTTCTTCTCCTTCTTCTTCTCCTTCTTCTTCTTCTTCTCTTTCGCCCTCTTCTTCTTGTACTCCTTCTTCTTCCACTTCTACATCTTCTTCTTCTTCTTCTTCTTCTCTTTCTTCTTCTCCTTCTTCATCTCCTTCTTTTTTCGCTTCTTCTCCTTCTCGTACTTC
>JAIUJO010003007.1:42500-45000 GCA_023846275.1 Vanilla planifolia | reverse complement strand
CAAGTAAGAGGAAGAAGAAGAAGAAGTAGTAGTTGTAGTAGTAGAAGAAGAAAGATAAGATGAGAAAGAAGTAGTAGTAGTAGTAGAAGAAGAAGAAGAAAAAGAAGAGGAAGAAGAAGAAGACGAAGAAGAAGAAGAAGAAGAAGTAGAAGAAGAAGATGAAGAAGAAGAAGAAGAAGAAGAACAAGATGAAGAAGAAGGAGAAGAAGAAGAAGAAGAAGTAGTAGTAGAAGAAAAGGAAGAAGTAGAAGGAGAAAAAGAGGAAGAGAAGAAGAAGAAGAAGAAGAAAGCAAAGAAGAAGAATGAGAAGAAGACAAAAAAGTAGTAGTAGTAAAAGAAGAAGTTGAAAAGTAGAAGAAGAAGATGAAGATGGAGAAGAAGAAGAAGAAGATGAAGAAAATGATGAAGAGGGGGTCCAGGAAGAAGGCGAAGAAGAAGAAGAAGAAGAAGACAAGAAGAACATGAAGAAGAAGAAGAAGAGAAGAGGAAGAACATAAAGAGCAAGATGGAGAAGAAAAAGAAGAGGAAGAAGAAGAAGTAGGAAAAAGGGAGAAGGTAAAGCAGAAGTAGAAGAAGAAGGAGAAGAAGAAGAAGAAGTAGAAGAAGAAGATAATAACAATAATACGAAGAAAAAGAAGTACAAGAAGAAGAAGAAGAAAACAAGAAGGGGAAGATGATGATGAAGAAGAAGAGGGAAGAAGAATAATAAGGAGAAGAAGAAGAAGAAAAGATAAAGATGAAGACGATAAAGAAGAAGAAGAAGAAGAAGATGAAGGGGAGGAAGAAGAAGAAGAAGAAGAAGAAGAAGAGGAAGAGGGAGAAGAAGAAGAAAAAGAAGAAGTAGGAGAAGAAGAAGAAAATAAGAAGAAGGAGGAGAAGAAGAAGAACCAATAGAAGAAAAAAGAAAATGAAGAAGTGGAAGGAGAAGATGAAGAAGAAGAATAAGCAAAAGAATAAGAAGTAGAAGAGGAAAAAGAGAAGAGGAAGAAGAGAAGGAGAGGATGAAGAAGAAGAGGAAGAAGCAGAATAATAAGAAGAAGAAGAAAAAGAAGAAGAAGAAGAAGAAGAGGTAGAAGAAGAAGAAGGAGTAGAATAGGAAGAAGTAGAGGAAGAACAAAAAGAAAAGAAGAAGAAGAAGAAGAAGAAAAGGAAGAAGAAGAAGAAGAAGAAGAAGAAGTAGAAAAGAAGAAGTATTAGAAGAAGAAGAAGAAGAATATGATCAAGAAGAAGAGGAAGAAGAAGGTAAAGAGGAAGAAGAAGAAGAAATAGAGGAAGATGAAGGAGAAGAAGAAGTAGAAGAAAACAAATAGGAAGAAGAAGAAGAAGAAGAAGATGAAGAAGAAGAAGAAGCACCGGAAGAAGAAGAAGAAAAGAAGTGGAAGAAGAGAAGAAGAAGAAGAAGAAAAAGAAGAAGAAGAAGAAGAATAATAAGAAGAAGAAGAAGAAGAAAACTGGAAGAAGAAGAGGAAGAAGAAGAAGAAGATGAGGAAGAAGCAGAAGAAGAAGAAGGAAAAAGAAGAAGAAGAAAAAGAAGAAGAAGAAGAGCTGGAGGAAAAAGGCAAATTGGGAGGAGAAGAAAAGGAAGTGGAAGAAGAAGAAGAAGATGAAGAAGAAGAAGAAAGAAGAAGAAGAAGAAGAAGAAGAAGAAGAGGAAGAGAAGAAGAGGAAGAAGAGAGGAGGAGAAGAAGGAGGAGAAGATGAAGAAGAAGAAGGAAGAAGAGAGAAGAGTAGAAGAAGAAGAAGAGAAGAGGACGAAGAAGAGAAAGAAGAAGAAGAAAAGAAGAAGTAGAAGAGGAAAAGGAAGAAGAGGACGAGGGATGAAAAAGAATAATAAGAAGAAGAAGAAGAAGAAGATTAAGACTAAGAAGAAGAAGTAGAACAATAAGTATAAGAGGAAGAAGAGAGAAAGAAGATGAAGAATAAGAATAAGAATAAGAAGAAGAAGAAGAGGAAGAAGAAGAGGAAGAAGAGGAAAGAGAAGATGAGAAAGAAGTAGTAGCAATAGTAGAGGAAGAAGAAGAAGAAGAATAAGAAGAGAAAGTAGAGAAGAGGAAGAGGAAGATGAAGAAGAAGAAGAGGGAGAAGAAGGAGAAGAAGGAGAAGAAGAAGAAGGAAGAAGAAGAGAGAAGCAGGAGAAGAAGGCAAAGAAGAAGGAGAAGAAGACTAAGTAGTAGTAGTAGAAGAAGAAGAAGTTGAACAAGAAGAAGAAGAAGAAGAAAAAGAAGATGGAGATGAAGAAGAAGAAGAAGAAGAAGAAGAACAAAAAGAAATGATGAAGAGCAGGAGGAAGAAGAAGAAGGAGAAGAAGAAGAAGAAGAATTAGAAGAAGAAGAAGAAGAAGAAGAAGAAGAAGAAGAAGAAGAAGGAGAAGAAGAAGAAGAAGAAGAAGAAGAAGAAGCAGAAGAAGAGAAGAAGATGTAGAAGAAGAAGAAGAAGTGGAAGAAGAACAAGAAGAACAAGAAGAAGAAGAAGTAAGGGAAGAAGAAGAAGGAAAAGAAGG
>JAIUJO010003007.1:30000-37500 GCA_023846275.1 Vanilla planifolia | reverse complement strand
CAAAAAAAAGTTGAGGAAGTGGAAGAAGTAGGAGAAGAATCAGAAACTGAGGAAGAAGAAGAAGATGTAGATGAAGAAGAAGAAGAGGAAGAAGAAGAAGAAGGAGAAGAAGGAGAACGAGAAGAAGAAGAAGAAGAAGAAGAAGTAGGGGAAGAAGTAAAAGGTGAAGAATAAGAAGGAGAAGAAGAAGAAGTAGTAGTAGTAATAGTAGTAGAAGAAGAAGAACAACAAGAAGAAGAACAACAAGAAGAAGATGGAGAAGAGCAACAAGTCAAGGAAAAAGAGGTTAAAGAAGAAGAAGAAGAAGTGGAAGAAGAAGACAAGAAGGCGAAGAAGTAAAAGAAAGAACAAGATGAAGAAGAAGAAGAAGAAGAAGAAGAAGAAGGAGAAGAAGAGGAGAAGGAGGAAGAAGAAGTAGAAGAAGAAGAAAAAGTAGGAGTAGATGATAAAGGTTAAGAAGAAGGGGAAGAAGAAAAACTACTAGTAGTAATTGTAGTAGTGGTAGTAGTAGAAGTAGAAGAAGAAGAAAAAGAAGAAGTAAAAGAAGAAGAAGAAGAAGAAGAAGAAGAATAAGAAAAAAGGGAAGAGAAGGAAGAAGAAGAAGATGATGATGAAGAAGTAGAAGAAGAGGATGAAGAAGAAGATGAAGATTAAGAAGAAGAAGAAGAACGGAAAGAAGAATAAGAAGAAGAGGATGAAGAAAGAGAAGTGGAAGACGAAGAAGAAGAACAAGAAGAAGAAGAGGAGGAAGAAGAAGAATGTGAAGAAGAAGAAGAAGAAGAATTAGAAGTAGATGTAGAAGAAGGAGGAGAAGAAGAAGAAGAAGAAGAAGAAAGAGAAGAAGAAGAAGAAGAAGAAGAAGAAGAAGAGAAAGAAGAAGAAGAAGAAATAGAAGAAGAAGTTGAAGAAGAAGATGATGATGAAGAAGAAGAAGAAGAAGGGAAGGAGTAAGAAGATGGAGAAGAAGAGGAAGAAAAGAAGAAGGAGAAGAAGAAGGGGAAGAAGAAGATCATGAAGAAGAAGAAGAAGAAGAAGAGGAAGAAGAAATAGAAGAAGAGGTAGAAGAAGAAGAAGGAGAAGAAGAAGGAGAAGAAGAAGAAAAAGAAGTCGAAGAAGAAGGGGAAGATGAAGATGGGGAAGAGGAGGAGGAAGAAGTAGTAGAAAAACAAGAAGAAGCAAGCAAAGGAGGAGGAAAAGTAGAGTAAGAAGAAGAAGAAAAAAAAGAAGAGGAAGAAGTAAGAGGGAAGGAAGAAGAAGAAGAAGATGATGAAGAAGTAGAACGAGAAGAACAAGCAGAAGCAGAAGTAAAAGAAGAAGAAGTAGTGGCAGAAGAAAAAGAAGAAGAAGAAGAAGAAGAAGAAGAAGATGAAGAAGAAGAAGAAGAAGAAGAGGAAGAAGAAAATGTTGAAGAAGAAGATGAAGATATAGAAGAAGATGAAGAAGAAGAAGTAAGAGAAAGAACAAGATGAAGAAGAAGATGTAGAAGAAGAAGAAGAAGGAGAGGAGGAAGAAGAAGGAGAAGAAGAGGAGGAAGAAGAAGAAGAATAAGAAGATGAAAAAGTAGGAGTAGAAGATAAAGGTGAAGAAGAAGGAGAATATGAAGAACTAGTAGTAGTAATAGTAGTAGTAGTAGTCGAAGAAGTAGAAGAAGAAGAAGAAAAAGAAGTAAAAGAAGAAGAAGAAGAAAAAGAAGAAAAAGAAGAAGAAGAGGAAGAAGAAGAAAAAGGGGAAGAAAAGGAAGAAGAAGAAGAATAAGTACAAAAAGAGGACGAAGAAGAAGATGAAGATAAAGAAGAAGAAGAAGAAGAAGAATAAGAAGAAGAGGATGAAGGAAGAGAACATGAAGACAAAGAAGATGAAGAAGAAGATGACGAAGAAGAGGAAGAAGAAAATGGTGAAGAAGAAAAAGAAGAAGATGATGGAGAAAAAGAAGAAGAAGAAGAAGATAAAGAACAAGAAGAAGAAGAAATCAAAGAAGAAGTTGAAGATGAAGATGATGAAGAAGAAGAAGAAGGGGAAGAAGAGAAAGAAAAGAAGAAGGGGAAGAAGAAGAGCAAGAAGGGGAAGAAGAAAATCATGAAGAAGAAGACTAAGAAGAAGAAGAGGAAGAAGAAATAGAAGAAGAGGAAGAAGAAGAAGAACAGGTAGAAGAAGGAGGAGGAGAAGAAGAAGAAGTAGAAGAAGAAGGGAAAGAAGAAGATGGGGAAGAGGGGGAGGAAGAAGTAGTAGGAGGAGAAAAAGAAAAAGAAGCAAGCAGAGCAGGAAAAAGAAGAAGAAGAGTAAGAAGAAGAAGAAGAAAAAGAAGAGCAAGTAAGAGAGTTGAAAGAAGAAGAGGAAGAAGAAGAAGAAAAAGAAGATGAAGAAGAAGAACAAGAAGAACAAGTAGAAGGAAAAGTAGAAGAAGAAGAAGTAGTAATAGATGTAGAAGAAGAAGAAGATGAAGAGGAAGAAGAAGAAGAATAAGAAGAGGAAGAAGGAAATATTGAAGAAGAAGATGAAGATATGGAAGAAGACAAAGAAGAAGAAGAAGAAGAATTAGAATTAGAAGAAGATGTAGAGGAAGAAGACGAAGAAGAAGAAAAGAAAAAGCAGGAGAAGAAGATGACGAAGAATAAGAAGAAGAAGACTGGAGAAGAAGATGACGAAGTAGAAAAAGAGTAAGAAGAAGAAGGAGAAGAGGAAGAAAAAGAAGAAGATGAAGAATAAGAAGAAGCAAAACAAGAGGAAGAAGTGGAAGAAGAAGAAGAAGTGGAAGAAGAAGAAGAAGATGTGGAAGAAGAAGAAGAGGAAGAAGAAGAAGAAGAAGAAGAAAAAGAAAAAGAAGAACAGGAGTGGAAAGGGAAGAAGAAGAAGAACAAGAAGAAGAAGAAGTAGGGGGAGAAGAAGAAGAAAATGGGGAAGAAGAAGTAGAAAAGGAAGAAGAAAATGAAGCAAGCATAAGAAGAAGTAGCAGAAGAAGGAGAAGAAAAGAACAAGATGAAGTAAAAGAAGAGAAAAGTGAAGTAAAAATAGTAGAAGAAGAAGAAGAAGAAGTAGAAGAGGAAGAAGAAGAAGAAAAAGAAGAAGGAGAAGGAGGAGAAGAAGAAGAAGAAGAGGAAGAAGAAGAAGAGGAAGAAGAAAATGAAGAAGAAGAAGAAGAAGAAGATGGGTACAAGGACGAAGAAGAATAAGAAGAAGGAGAAGTAGAACAAGAAGAGGAGGAAGACGAAGGATAAGGAGGACGAAAGGAAGAAGAAGAACTAGAAGAAGAAGAAGAAGGAGAAGACAAAGAAGAAGAAGAAGAAGAATAAAAAGAACAAGAAGAAGAAAAGAAGAAAGAGAAGAAGAACAAGTAGGAGAAGATGAAGAACAAGAAGAAGAAGAGGAAGATGAAAAAGATGGTGAAGTAGAAGAAAAAGATGAAGAAGAAATTGTAAAAGTGCAAGAAGAAGAAGAAGAAGTAGAAGAAGAAGAAGAGGAGGATGAAGAAGAAGATGAAAAAGTAAGAGGACGAGGAGGAAGAAGAAGAAGAAGATTTATAAGAAGAAGAAGAAGAAGAAGAGGAAGAAGAGGAAGAAGAGGAAGAAGAAGTAGAATAAGAGGAAGATTAAGAAGACAAAGAAGAAGAAGAAGAAGAAGTAAGAGAAAGAAGAATAAGCAGTAGTTGTAGCAGTAGTAGTAGTAGTAATAGTAGTAGAAGAAGAAGGAAAAAAAGAAGGTGAAGAAGAAGAAGAAGAAGACAATAAAGAAGAGGAGGAAGAAGAGTATGAAGAAGAAGAAGAAGGAGATGAAAAAGGAGAAGAAGAAGCATAAGAAGAAGAAATTGAAGAGGAGGAAGGAGAAGCAAAAGTGGAAAAATAAGAAGAAGAAGAATAAGAAGAAGAAGGAGAGGAAGAAGAAGAGGAATTAGAAGAAGTAGGAGAAGAAGAGGTAGAAGAAGGCAAAGAGGATTAGGAGGAGGAAAAAGAAGAAGAAGAAGTAAGAGGAGGAAGAAGGAGAAGTGTAAGAAGAAGAATAAGAAGAAGTAGAGGAGGACCAAGAAGTAAGAGAAGAGGAAGAAGAAGAAGATGAAAAAGAAAAAGGGGAAGAAGAAGAAGAAAAAGAAGAAGGAAACGAAGTAGGTGAAGAAGAAGAAGAAGAAGAAGGAGAAGAAAAAGAAGAAGTAGACGCATAAGAAGAAGAAAAGGAAGAGGAAGAAGGAGAAGGAAAAGTGGAAGAAGAAGAAGAAGAAGAGACAGAAGTAGAAGAGCAAGAAGAAGAAAAAGGAGAGGAAGAAGAAGAGGAATTAGAAAAAGAAGAAGAAGAGGTAGAAGAAGACGAAGAGGAGGAGGAGGAAGAAGAAGAAGGAGTAGAAGAAGAAGTAAGAGGAGTAGGAAGAAGAAGGAGACATGTAGGAAGAAGAGTAAGAAGAAGAATAAGAAGAAGAAGAAGAGGAAGTAGAAGTAGGAGAAGAGGAAGAAGAAGAAGAAGAAAAAGAAGAAGGAGAAGAAGAAGAAGAAGAAAAAGAAGGAGGAGATGAAGAAGAATAAGAAGAAGTAAGAGGAAAAGGAAGTAGTATTAGTAGTAGAAGGAAAAAAAGAAGAAGAAAAAGAAGAAGGAGATTAAAAAGAAGTAGAAGAAGTAGAACAAGAAGAAGAACAAGTAGATGAAGAAGAAGAGGAAGGTGAAGAGTAAGAAGAAGAAAGAGAAGAAGAAGAAAAAGATGAAGAAGAAGAATAAAAAGAAGAAAAAGTAGAGGAAGAAGTGGAAGAATAAGGCGAAGAAGAAGAAGATGATGAAGAGGAAGATAAAGATGAAGAGGAAGATAAAGATGAAACAAAAGAAGGAGAAGGAGAAGAAGAAGAAGAAGAAGAAGAACAAGTAAAAGAAGAAGTAGAAAATGGAGAAGAAGGAGAAGAACAAGCAGAAGTACTAAGAGGAAGAAGCAGAAGAAGAAGAAGAAGAAGAAGAAGAAGAAGAAGAAAATAACAAGCAGAAGAAAAAAGTTTGGAAAAGAAGAAGAAGAAGAAGGAGAAGAAGAAGAAGAAGAAGTGGAAGAAGAAGAAGAAGAAGAAGAAGTGAAGAACAAGAAGGAAAGGAAGAGGAAGAAGAAGATGAAGAAGAAAAAGAAAAGGAAGAAGAAGGAGAAGAAGAAGAGGAAAAAGAAGACGAAGAAGAAGAAAAAGAAGAATATAAAAAAAAGAAGAAGGAGAAGAAGAACAAGTCCAAGAAAACGGAGGAGGAAGAAGAAGAAGAAGAAAAGGAAGAATGAGAAGTACGAGAAAGAACAAGAAGAGGAAGAAGAAGAAGAAGAAAAAGAAGAAGAAGAAGAGGAAGAAGAAGAAGAAAAAGATGAGGAAGAAGAACGAGTAGGAGAAGAAGAAGAAGAAGAAGAAAAAGAAAGAGAAGAACAAGAAGAAGAAGAAGAAGAAAAATAAGGACAGGAAGCAGGAAAAGAAGTATTTATAGTAGTAGTAGTAGAAGAAAAAGAAGAAAAACAAGAAGAAGAAGAAGTAAAAGATGTTGAAGAAGAAGAGGAAGAATAAGAGGAAGAAGAAGAAGAAAAAGAAGAAGAACAGGAAGAAAAAGAAAAAAGAGAAGAAAGGGAAGAAGAAGAAGAAGAAGATGAAGTGGAAGATGAAGAAGAAGAAAAAGAAGAAGATGAAGAAGAAGAAGAAAAAGAAGAAGAAGAAAATGATGATGAAGAAGAAGAGGAGGAAGAAGAATAAGAAGAAAGAGAAGAAGAGAGGGAAGAAGAAGAAGATGAAGAAGAAGAACAAGAAGGTGAAGATGAAGAACTAGAAGAAGAAGAAGTTGAAGAGGAAGAAGATGATGGAGAAGAAGAAGATGAAGAAGAGGAAGAATAAGAGGAGGAGGAGAAAGAAGAAGGAGAAGAAGAGAAAGAAAAAGAAGAAGAAGAAGAATAAGAACAAGAAGAGGAAAAAGAAGATCATGAAGTAGAAGAAGAATAGTTTTAAGAAGAAGAACAATAAGAAGAAAAAGAAGAAGAAGAAGAAGAGGAAGGAGAATATAAGAAGGGGAGGAAGAAGAAGTTGGATAAGAAGAAGAAGAAGAAGAAGAAGAAGAGGAAGAAGAAGAAGGGAAGAGGAGGTGGAAGAAGTAGAAGTAGAAGAAGAGGAAGAAGATGTAAGAGGAGGAGGAAGAAGAAGAAGACTAAGAAGAAGAGGAAGAAGAAGAAGAAGCGAGGAAAAAGTAGCAGAGGAGAAAGAAGAAGAACAAGAAGAATAAGAAGAACAAGCAGAAGGAGAAGTAGAAGAAGAAGGAGGAGGAGGAGGAGGAGGAGAAGAAGAAGTAGGAAAAGAGGAAGAAGTTGAAGAAGTAGAAGAAGAAGAGGAAGAGGAAGAATAAGAAGAAGAAGTGGAAGAAGCGGAAGAACATGAAGAAGAAGGAGAAGTAGTAGTAGAAGATGAAGAATAAAAAGAAGAAGAAAAAGAAGTCAAAGAAGAGGAGGTAGCAGTAGAAGAAGAAGAAGAAGAAGAAGTAAGAGGAAGAAGTGGGAGAGGAGAAAGAAGAAGAAGAAGAAGTAGAAGAAGAAGAAGAAGAAGAAGATGATGAAGAAGATGATGATGAAGAAGAAGAAGAAGAAGAAGAAGTAGAACAACAACAAGAAGAGAAAGAAGAAGTGAAGAACAAGAAGAACAAGTAGAAGGAGTGGTACTCGTTCTAGTAGTAGTACAAATAGTAATAGTATTAGTAGTAGAAGAAGAAGAGGAGGAAGAAGATACAGAAGAAGAAGAAGAAGAAAAAGAAGAAGAAGTAGAAGAAATAAGAGGAAGATGAAGAAGAAGGGCAAGAAGAAGTAGAAAATAAGAAGAAGAAGAGAAGAAGAGGAAGAAGAGGAAGAAGTTGGAGAAATGAAGAAGAAGATGAAAAAGAAGAAGAAGGAGAAGAAGTAAGTGGAAGACGAAAAAGGAGAGGAAGATGAAAAGGTAGAAGAATAACAAGAAGTAGAAGAAGCAGAAGAAGAAGAAGAAGAAGTAGAAGAAGAAGAAGTTGCAAGAAGAAGGAGGAGAAGAAGAAAATTAAGAAGAAGAAGAATAAGAAGAAGAAATAGAAGAGGAGGAAGAAGAAGAAGAGGAGGAAGAAGAAGAAGAAGAGGAAGAAGAGGAAGAAGAAAAGGATGAAGAAAGAGAACGAGAAGAAGAAGGAGAAGGAGAAGAAGAAGAAAAAGAAGAAGTAAAAGAAGTAGAAGAAGAAGAGGAAGAATAAGAAGAAGAAGAAGAGGAAAAAGAAGAAGAAGAGGAAGAAAAAGAAAAAAAGAGAAGAAAGGGAAGAAGAATAAGAAGAAGATGAAGTGGAAGATGAAGAAAAACATGATGAAGATAAAGAAGAAGAAGAAGATGATAATGAAGAAGAAGAGGAAGAAGAAGAATAAGAAGAAAGAGAAGAAGAGGAGGAAGAAGAAGAAGATGAAGAAGAAGAATAAGAAGGTGAAGAAAAAGAAGAAGAAGATAAAGAAGAAGAAGAAGAAGAAGAAGGAGAAGAAGAAGTAGAATAAGTTGAAGAATAAGATGATGATGA
>JAIUJO010003007.1:12500-15000 GCA_023846275.1 Vanilla planifolia | reverse complement strand
AAGAAGAAGAAAAAGTAGGAGAAGTAGAAGGTGAAGTAAATAAGGAAGAATAAAAAGTTGAAGAAGAAGAAGAAGAGGGGGAAGATGAAGAGGTAGAAGTGGAACAAGAAGAAGAAGAAGAAGAAGATGAAGAAGAAGAGGAAGAAGTGAATGAAGAAGAGGAAGAGGAAGTGGAAGAGGAAATGGAAGATGAACAAGAAGATGAAGAAGAAGGAGAAGTAGTACTAGAAGAAAAAGAAGGCGAAGAAGTTGAAGGAGAAGAAGATGAAAATGAAGTAGTAGTAGTAGTAGAAGAACAAGAAGAAGAAGTAGAAGATGCGGAAAAAAAAGGAGATAAAGAACAAGAAAAAAAAGAAGATGAAGAAGAAAAAGAAAAATAAGAGCAAGAAAAAGAAGTTGGAGAAAAAGAGGAAGGAGAAGAAGAAGAAGAAGAAGAAGAAGAAGAAGGGGTAGGGGAAGAAAATGGAGAAGAAGAGGAAGAAGAAGAAGAAGAAGAAGATGTAGAAGGGGAAGATGGAGAAGATGAAGAAGAACAAGAAGAACCAGAAGAAGAAGAGGAAGAGGAGG
The DNA here is from genome assembly GCA_023846275.1 of Vanilla planifolia. Taxonomy (NCBI): domain Eukaryota; kingdom Viridiplantae; phylum Streptophyta; class Magnoliopsida; order Asparagales; family Orchidaceae; genus Vanilla; species Vanilla planifolia. The sequence continues at coordinate 14,433 of JAIUJO010003007.1, read as the reverse complement.
AAGAAGAAGAAGAAGAAGAAGAAGAACAAGAACTAGAAGAAGGGGGAGACAAAGATGAAGAAGAAGAGGAAGAAGAAGGAAAAGAAGTATATGGAAAAAGGAGAAGAAGAAGAAGAAGAAGAAGGAAAAGAAGGTGAAGAAGAAGAAGAAGAACATAAAAAGGAAGAAGAAGCTGGAGAAGAAGAAGGATTTGAAGAAGAAGAAGAAGAAGAAGAAGAAGAAGAAGAAGAAGAAGAAGATGTTGAAGAAGAAGAAGAAGAAGAAGAAGAAGAAGAAGAAGAAGTAGTAGTTGTAATAGAAGAAGAAGAAGAAGAAGAAAAAGAAGATAAAAAAGAAGAAGTAGAAGAAGAGGAAGAAAAAGTAGAAGAAGAAGAAGAGGAAGAAAAAGTAGAAGTAGAAGAAGAAAAGTTAAACAAGAAGATGATCATGAAAAAGAAGAAGAAGATGGAGTAGAAGTAGAAGGAGAGGAAAAAAAAGAAGAACAAGAAGAAGAAGAGGAAGAAGAAGAAGAGGAAGAGGAGGAGTAAGAGGAGGAGGAAGAAGAAGGAGAAGAAGAAGAAGAAAGAAGAGGAGGAAGAAGAAGAAGAGTAAGAAGAAGAAGAAGGAAAAGAATAGGAGGAAGTAGGACAAGAGGAGGAAGAAGAAGAGGATGAAGAAGAAGAAGATGAAGAAGAAGGGCAAGAAAAAGAAGTAGAAGAAGAAGAAGAAGAAGAAAAAGAAGATGAAGAAGATGATGAAGAAGAAGAATAAGAAGATGAAGAAGGAGAAGAAGAAAAAGAAGAAGAAGAAGAGGAAGATGAATAAGAAGAATAATAATAAGAAGAAGAAGTAGTAGAAGAAGTTGAAGAAGAAGAAGAAGTAGAAGAAGAAGAAGAAGAAAAAGTAGGAGAACAAGAAGAAAGTGAAGGAAAAAGAAGAAGAAGAAGAAGTAGAAGAAGAAGAAAATGAGGAAGAAGAAGAAGAAGAAGAAGAAGAGAAAGAAGAAGAAAAAAAAAGAAGAAAAAGAAGTAGAAGAAACAGAAGAAGAAGAAGAAGAAGAGGAAGAGGAGTAGGAAGAAGAAGAATAAGAAGAAGAAGGAGAAGTAGTAGTAGTAGTAGTAAAAGAAGAAGAAGAAGTAGTAGAAGAAGAAGAAAAGAAGAAGAAGAATAAGAAGGAGAAGAATAAGAAAAAGACAAAGAAGAAGAAGAAGAAGGTGAATAAGAAGAAGAAGGAGATGAAGAAGAAAAAGGTGAAGAAGAATAAGAGGAAGAAAAAGAAGAGGAAGAAGTGGAAGAAGAAGAAGAAGAGGAAGAAGAGGAAGAAGTCGAAGACGTAGAAGAAGAAGAGGAAGAAAGCAAATAAGAAGAAGAAGTGGAAGAAGAAGAAGAAGAAGAAGGTGATGATGAAGAAGACTAGGAAGAAAAAGAAGAAGAAGAAGAAAAAGAAGAAGAAGAGGAAGAAGATGATGATGATGATGTTGATGAAGTAGTAGCAGAAGAAGAGGGAGAAGTAGAAGAAGAAGAAGAAGAAGAAGTATAAGAATTAAAAGAAGAAGATAGAGGAGGGAGAGGAGGAGGAGGAGGAGAAGAAGAAGAAGAAGAACAAGAAGAAGAAGATGGGGAAAAGGATAAGAAGAGGAAGAAGAAGATGAAGAAGAAGAAGAATAAGGGGAAGATTAAGAAGAACAAGAAGAAGAACAATAATAAAAGAAGAAGAAGAAGAAGAAGAAGGAGAAGTAGAAGAAGGAGAAGAAGAAGAAGAAGAAGAAGGAAAAGCAAAAGAAGAAGAAACAGAGTAAGAGGAATGTGAAAAAGAAGAAGAGGAAGAAGAAGAAGAAGAAAAGGAGAAGAAGAAGAAGTAGATGACGAAGTAAGAGGAAGAAGAAGAAAAAGAAAAGGAAGAAGAAGAAGAAGATGATGATGAAGAAGAAGAAGAACAAAAAGGGGAAGAAGA
>JAIUJO010003007.1:5000-7500 GCA_023846275.1 Vanilla planifolia | reverse complement strand
GAAGAAGAAGAAGAAGATGATGAAGAAGAAAAAGAAGCAAAAGAAGAAGAAGAAAAAGAAGAACATGACGCAGAAGGAGATGAAAGAGAAGAAGAAGAACCAAAAGAGGAGGAAGAAGAAGAAGAAAAAAAGAGGAACACAAAATATTTGTAGCAGTAGAAGAAGTTGAAGAAAAAGTTGGAGAAGTAGAAGGTGAAGAAGATAAAGAAGAAGATGGTGATGAAGAAGAAGAAGACGATGAAGAAGAAGAAGAACACAAAGAAGAAGAGGAAGAGGAAGAGGAAAAAGAAGAAGAAGGTGAAGAAAAGGGAGAAGAAGGCGAAGAAGAAGAAGTAGGAGAAGAAGAAGAAGGCAAAGAAGAAGAAAAAGAAGATGAAAACGTAGTTGTAGTAGTAGTAGCAGAAGAAGAAGAAGAAGAAGTGGAAGATGTGGAAGTAGAAGGAGAAATAGAACAAGAGGAAAAAGAAAAATAAGATCAAGAAAAAGAAGATGGAGAAGAAGGGGAAGTTGAAGAAGAAGAAGAAGAAGAAGAAGTAGAAGTAATAGTAGCAGTAGTAGAAGAAGAAGAAGGGGAAGGGGAAGAAGGAGAAGGAGAAGGAGAAGTAGAAGAAGAAGAAGATGAAGATGAGGAAGAAGAATAAGGGGAAGAAAAAGATGAAGAAGAATAAGGGAAAGACCAAGAAGAAGAAGAAGTTGAAGAAGAAGAAGAAGAAGAAGAGGAAGCAGAAGAGGAAGAAGAGAAGGCGAAGGAGTAGAAGAACTAGAAGAAGTAGAGGGAAAAGAAGAAGAAGAAGAAGAACAAGTACATGAAGAAGAGGGAGAAGAAGAAGAAGAAGAAGAAGAAGAGGAAGAAGAAGAAAAGGATAAGTATTTGGAACAAGTAGAAGAATAGGTAGAAGAAGAAGGAGAAGAAGAAGAAGAAGAAGAAGAAGAAAAAAAGAGGAAGAAGAAGTTGGAGAAGAAGAAGAATTTGTAGAAGAAGAAGAAGAAGAAGAACAAGAAGAAGAAGAATAAGAAGAATAGAAGAATAAGAATATAGGGAAGAAGAAGAAGAAGAAGTAGCAGTAGAAGAAAAAGTTGATGATAAAGAAGAAGAAGAAGTGAAGGAAGAAGAAGTAGAAGAAGAAAAAGTTAAAGAAGAAGTTGAAGAAGTAGAAGAAGAAGAAGAAGTAGAAGTAGAAGAAGAGAAAGAAGAAGAAGAACAAGAAGAAGAAGAGGGAGAAGAAGAAGAGGAAGAGGAGGAGGAGGAAGAAGAGAAGAAGAAGAAGAAGAAGAAGCAGAGGAAGAAGAAGAAGAAGAAGAATAAGAAGATGGAGAAGAAGGAGAAGAAGAAGAAGAAGAAGAAGAAGAAGAAGAATATGGGGAAGACGAAGAAGATGAAGATTATGGGGTAGACAAAGAAGAAGAAGAAGAAGGAGAAGAAAAAGAAGAAGTGGAAGAAGAAGAAGAGGAAGAAAAAGAAGAAGAAGAAGAAGAAGAAAAAGAATAAGAAGAATAAGAAGAAGAAGAAGATCTAGAAGAAGAAGAACAAGGAGAAGAAGAAAAAGAGGAGGAGAAGAAGAAGAAGAAGATGAATAATAATAATAATAACAATAATAGTAGTAATAATAATAATAATAATAATAATAATAAGAAGGAAAAGAAGAGGAGGAGAAGTAGAAGATGAAAAAGAAGAGGAGGAAGAAAAAGATGAAGAAAGAAGAACAAGGACAAAAAGTGGAAGAAGAAGAATTACGGAAGAAGAGGTTGATGAAGAAGAAGGAGGAGGAGATGAAGAAGAAGAAGAAGAAGAAGATGAAGATGAATAATAATAATAATAATAATAATAATATTATGTAGAAGAAGAAGAAGACGAAGAAGACGAAGAAGTAAGAGAAGAAGAAGAAGAATATAATGATGAAGAAGAAGAGGAAGAAGAAGTAGAAATAAAAGGAAGAAGAGGAAATAGTAGTACTAGTAATAGAAGAAGATGAAGAATATAATGATGAAGAAGAAGAAGTAGAAATATGAGGAAGAAGAGGAAATAGTAGTATTAGTAATAGAAGAAGAAGAAGTGGAAGTAGAGGTTGAAGAAGAAATAGAAGAAGAAGAAGGAGAAGAAGAAGAAGTGGTTGAAGAAGGAGAAGAAGAAGAGGTCTAAGAAGGAGAAGAAGAAGAAGAAGAAGAAAAATAAGTAGAAGAAGAAGATGAAGAAAAAGGAGAAGTAGAGGAAGAAAAAGAAGAAGGAGAGGAAGAGAAAGAGGAAGAAGAAGAAGAAGAAGAAGAAGAAGAAGAAGAAGAAGAAGTAAAAGAAGTAGAAGAAGAAGAATAAGAATAATAATAATAATAATAATAAGAAGAAAAGAGGAAGAAGAAGTAGTAATAGTAGTAGTAGAAGAAGAAGAAGAAGAAGAAGAAGAGGAGGAGGAAGAAGTAGAAGAAGAAGAAGGAGAAAAAGAAGAAGAAAAGGGAGAAGAAGAAAAAGGAGGAGGAGGAGGAGAAGAAGAAGAAGAAGAAGAAG
>JAIUJO010002597.1:10000-42500 GCA_023846275.1 Vanilla planifolia | reverse complement strand
AAGTAGAAGAAGAAGAAGTAGAAGAAGAAGAAGGAGAAAGAAGAAAGAAGAAGAAGAAGAAGAAGAATAAGAATAAGAAGAAGAAGAAAAAGAAGAAGCAGGAGAAGAAGAAGAAGAAGAAGAAGAAGAAGAAGAAGAAGAGGAAGAAGAAGAAGAAGAGGAAGAGGTAGAAGTAGAGGAAGAAGAAGAAGAACGAGAAGAAGAAGAAGAGGAAAAAGAAGATGAAGAAGAAGAAGAGGAAGTAGATGAAGAATAAGAAGAAGAAGAAAGAAGAAGAAGAAGAAAGAAGAATAGAGAAGGAGAAGAATGAAGATGAAGAGAAAAGAAAATGAAGAAGAAGGAAGAAAAAGAAAGAAAAAGAAGAAGAAAGAAGAAAAAGTAGTTGAAGAAGAAGAAGAAGAAGAAGAAGAAGAAGAAGAAGAAGAAAAAGAAGAAGAAGAAAAAACAAGAAGAATAAGGAAGAAATAGAAGAAGCATTAACAAGTGAAAAGATAAAGATGAAAGAAGAAGAACTTGAAGAAGAAGAAAGAAGAAGAAGAAGAAGAAGAAGAAGAAGAAGATGGAAGAAGAAAGAAGAAGAAGAAGAAGAATTAAGATGAAGAAAGAAGAAATAAAGATGAAGAGGAAAGAAGAAGCAGAAGAAAGAAGAAGAAGAAGAAGAAAGAAGAAGAAGAAGAAGAAGAAGAAGAAGAAGATTAAGAAAAAGAACAAGAAGAAAGAAGAAGATGAAAGAAGAAAAATATTGGAGAAGAAGAAAAAATAAGGAAGTGGAAGAAGAAAGAAGTAGAAGAAGAAGTAGAAGAAAAAAATTTGAAGAAGAAGAATAATAAGTAGACGAAAAAGAAATAGAAGAAGAAGTAGTAATAGAAGAAGAAAAAGAAGTAGAAGAAGAAGAAAGAAAAAGAAAGAAGAAAGCAGAAAGAAAATGAAGAAAAATGAAGAAAGAAGAAAAAGAAAGAAGAAGAAGAAAATAGAAGAAGAAGAAGAAGAAGAGTGAGAAAGAAAAGAAACAAGTAGAAAAACAAAGCAAAAAAGAAACAGAAGAAAGAAGTAGGAAGAATAACAAAAAGAAAAAAAGAAGAGGAGGAAGAGAGAAGAAGAAAAAGAAGAAGAAGAAGAAAGAAGACGAAAAAGATGAAAAAGAAGAGGAAGTAAAGGAAGAGAAATAAGAAGAAGAAAATAAAGAAGAGGAAGAAGAAGAAGAAGAAGAAGAAGAAGAAGATGAAGAAGAAACAAAAGAAGAAGAAGAAACAAAGGAAGAAGAAGAAAAAAAGTAGAAGAAGAAGAAGAAGAAAAAGAAGAAGAAGAAGAAGGAGAAGAAGTCAGAATAGTAAGAAAAGAGAAGATGAAGAAGAAAGAGGAAGAAGAAAGATGACGAAAAAGAAGAAGAAGAAGAAGAACGAGAAATTAGAAGAAGAAAGAAGAAAAAAAATGAAATTGGAGAAGAAAGACGAAGAAGAAGAAAGAAGAGAATGAAGTAGAGGAGGGGAAAGAAAAAAGAAAAAGACGATAGAAGAAGAAGAAGAGGAAAGAAGAAGAAGAAAGAAGAAAGATGAAGGAGGCTAAAGAAGAAAAAGGAGAAGAAGAAGAAGAAAAAAAGATGAAAAAGAAGAAGTAGAATAAGAAGAAGAAAAAGAAAGAAATAACAAGAAGAAGCAGAAGTAGAAGAAGATGAAAAAGAAGAAGAAGAAAAAGAAGAAGAAGAAGAGGAAGAAGTAGAAAAGCAAAAGGAAGAAGTAGCGGAATAAAATGATGAAAAAGAAGGAGGAGAAGAAGAAGAAGAAGAAGAAGAAGAAGAAGAAGTAGTAGATGAAGAATAAGAAGAAGAAGAAAGAAAAGAATAGAAGAAGAAGAGGAAGAAAGAAGAAGAGAGTAGAAGAAGAAGAAGAAGAATGAAGAAGAAGAAGGAAGATGAACAAGAAAGAAAAACAGAATGAAAAATAAGAAGAAAGAAGAACAATTAATAGAAGAAGAAGAAGAAGAAGAAGGAAGAAGAATAAAGAAGAAGAAGAAGAAAGAACAAGTGAAAAGAAGAAGACGAAAGAAAAACATGAAGAATAAGAAAATAGAAGAAGAAGAAGAAGAGTAGGAAGAAGAAAAAAAGGAGAGGGAAGATGCATAAAGATAAAGAAGAACAAGTATAAAGAAGAAGAAATAATAAGTATGGAGAAGAAGAAAGAAGAAAAATAAAGAAGATGAACAAGAAAGTAAAAGAGGAAAGAAGAAGAAGAAGAAGGAAGAAGAAAAAGAAGAAGATGAAGAAGGAGAAGAACAAGAAGAAGTAGAAAGAATAAGAAGAAAAAAGAAAATTAAGGGAGGAGAAGAATAACGAAGAACAAGAAACGAAAAAGAAGAACGAAGATGAAGAAGAAAGAAAACGAAGAAAGAAGAACAAGAAAGAAGAAGAAGAAGAAGAAAGAAGAAGTAAGAAGAAAGAACGAAAAAGAAGAAGCTAAAGAAAGAAGAAGAAGAAGAAGAAGGCAAAGAAGAACACAAAGAATTAGAAGAAGAAAGTAGAAGAAGAATAAGAAGAAGAAGAAAGAAGAAGAAAGAAAGAAGAAGAAAAAAGAAGATAGAAGATGAATAAGAAAAGGAAGAAACAGAAGAGGAAGAAGAAGAAGAAGAGGAAGAAGGAGAAGAAGAAGAAGAAGAAGAAAAAGAGGAGGAAGATGACGAAGAAGAACAAGAAGAAGAAGAAAAAGAGAAAGAAGAAGAAAAAGAAGTAGTGGTAGAAGAAGAAGAAGAAGAAGAAGGAGAAGAAGAAGATGTAAGAAGAAGAAGAAGAAAGAAGAAGAAGAAGATGAAGAAAGAAGAAAAAGAAGAAGCAGAAGAAGAAGAAGAAAGAAGAAGAAAAAAGACGATGAAGAAGAAAGAAGAAGAAGAATGAAGAGAAGGAAAGAACAAGGAAAAGAAAGAAGAAGAAAAAGAGGAAGAAGAAGAAAAAGATGAAGAAAAAAGAAGAAAAAGATAGTAGAAGAAGAAGAAGAAGAAGAAGAAGCAGAAGAAAAAGAAAGAAAAAGAAAAAAAAAGAAGAAAGTGAAGAAGAAGAAGAAACAAGAGGAAGAAGAAGTAGTAGAAGAAGAAGAAGAGGAGGAGGAGGGAGGAAAAGAAGATGATGAAGAAGAAGAAGAATAAGAAGATGAAGAAGAAGAAGAAGTAAAACAAGAAGCAGAAGAACAAGAAGATGATGATGATGATGAAGAAGAAAAGGGAGAAGAAGAACAAGAAGTAGAAGAAGAAGAACAAGAAGAAGTAGATGAAAAAGAAGAAGAAAAAGAAGACGAAGAAGCAAAAGAACAAGAAGAAGAAGAAAATGAAAAAGAAGAAGTAGAAGAAAAAGAAGAAGAAGAAGAAGAAGAAAAAGAAAAAGTTGTAGAAGAAGAAGAAGAAGAAGAAGAAAAGGAATAAGAAAAAAAGCAAGAAGAAGTAGAGGAAGAATAAGAAGAAGAAGAGAAAGAGAAAGAAGAAGAAGAGGAAGAAGAAGAAGAACAAGAAGAAAAAGAAGAAGAGAATGAGGAAGACGAAGAAGGAGAGAAAGAGGAAGAAGAAGAAGAAAGAAGAATATGAAGAAAAAGTTGAAGAAGAATAAAAAGAAGAAGAAAGTAGAAGAAAGAAGAAGAAGAAGAAGAAGAAAAAAGAAGAAGAATAATGATGAGGAAGAAGAAAGAAGAAGAAGAAGAAAGTAGAAAAACAAAGAAGAAGAAGAAGAGGAAAGAAGAAAAAGTATAGAAGAAGCGGAAGAAGAAGAAAGAAGAACAAGAAACAAAAAGAAGCAGAAAGTAGAAGAAGAAGAAGAAGTAAAAGAAGAAGAAAGAAGAAGAAGAAGCAGAAGAAGAAGAAGAGGAAGTCGAAGAAGAAAAAGAAGAAGAACAAGAAATAGGAGAAGAAGAGTAACAAGAAGGGGAAGAAGAAGAAGAAGAAAGAAGAAGAAGAAAGAAGAAGAAGAAAGAAGAATAAGAAGAAGAAGAAGAAGGGAAGGAGGAAGAAGAAGAAGAAGAAAAAGAAGATGAAGAGGAAGAGGAAGAAGAAAAAGAAGAAAAAGAAGATGAAGAGGAAGAGGAAGAAGAAGAAGAAGCAGAAGAAGAAGAAGAAGAAGAAGAAGATGATGATGATGAAGAAGAATAGGAAGAAGAAGAAGAGGAGGAAGAAGGAGAAGTAGTAGAGGAAGAAGAAAAAGAAGAAGAAGAAGAAGAAGCGGAGGAAGAAGACGAAGAAGAAGAAGAAGAAGTAGATGAAGAATAAGAAGAAGAAGAATGAAGAACAAAGGAAAAAAAGAAGAAGAAAAAGAAGAAGAAGAAGAAGAAGCAAAAGAAAGAAGAAGAGAGAAGAAGGAGAAGAATGAAGTTGAAGAAAGAAAGAAGATGAAGAAGAAAGAAGAAAAAGAAAGAAGAAAACGAAGAAAGAAGAAAAAGTAGCGGAAGAAGAAGAATAAAATGAACATGAAAGAAGAAGAAGAAAGAAGAAACAACAAGAAGAAGAAAGAAGATGAAGAAAGAAGAAAAAGAAGAAAGAACATGAAAAAAGATTAAGAAGTAGAAAGAAGAAGAAAAAGAAGAATTTGAAGAAGAAGAAGAAGAAGAAAAAAAAGAACACACATAAGAAGAAAAAGAATAAGAATAAGAAGAATAAGAAAACAAGAAAGAAGAAGAAGAAAGAAGAAAAAAGAAGAAGATGAAAAAAGAAGGGAAATAAGAAAGAACATGAAGAAAGAAGAAGATAGAAGAAGTAGAAGAAGTAGAAAGAAAAAGAAGAAAACAAGAAGAAGAAGAAGAGGAAGAAAAAAGAGGAACAAGAAGAAGAAGAAAGAAGAGGAAGAGGAATAAGAAGAAGAAAGAAGAAGATAAAAGAAAGGAGGAAGAAGAAGACGAATGAAGAAAGTAGAAGATAGAAGAAGAAGAAGAAGAAGAAGAAGAAGAAGAAGAAGAAGGTGAAGAGGAGGAAGAAGAAGAAAAAGATTAAGAAAAAGACAATGAAGAAGAAGAAGAAGAAGAAGGTGAAGAGGAGGAAGAAGAAGAAAAAGATTACGAAAAAGAGAATGAAGAAGAAAAAGAAGAAGAAGAAGAAGAAGAAGAAGAGGAAGAAGAAGATGAAGAAGAAGAACTAGAAGAAGAAGAAGAAGAAGAAGAAGAAAAATAACTAAAAGAAGATGAAGAAGAAGACGAAGAAGAAGAAGTAGAAGAAGACGATAAAGAAAGTAGAAGAAAGAAGAAGAAAAAAAAGAAGAAGAAGAAGAAGAAGAAGAAGAAGAAAAAGAATAAGAAGAAGAAGAAGAAGAAGAAGAAGAAGGTAAAGAGGAGAAAGAAGAAGAAAAAGATTAAGAAAAAGACAATGGAGAAGAATAAGAAGAAGAAGAAGAAGAAAAAGAAGAAGAAGTTGAAGAGGAAGAAGTAGAAGAAGAAGAAGAAGAAGAAGAAGAAGAAGAACAAGAAGAAGAAGAAGAAGAAGAAGAAGAAGAAGAAGAAGAAGATGAAAAAGAAGAACTAGAAGAAGAAGAGGAAGTAGAAGACGAAGAAGAAGAAGACGAGGAAGAAGACGAAGAAGAAGGTGATGAGGATGAGAAAGTGTAAGAAGAAGAAGAAGAGGAAGAAGAAGAAGTAGAAGAAGAGGAAGAAGAAGAAGAAGAAGAAGAAGAAGAAGAAAAAGAAGAAGTTAAAGAAGAAGAAGTAGAAGAAGAAGAAGAAGAAGAAGATGATGATGAAAAAGAAGAACTAGAAGAAGAGGAAGTAGAAGACGAAGAAGAAGAAGACGAGGAAGAAGACAAAGAAGAAGATGATGAGGATGAGAAAGTGTAAGAAGAAGAAGAAGAGAAAGAAGAAGAGGTAGAAGAAGAGGAAGAAGAAGAAGAAGAAGAAGAAGTAGAAGAAAAAGAAAGAACAAGAACAAGAAAAAAAAAGAAGAAAAACATAAGAAAAAGGAAACAAAAAAGATGAAGAAGAATGAAGAAAAAGTAACAGAGGAAGAAGAAGAAGAAGAAGAAGAAGATGATGATGATGATGAAGAAGAAAGAAGAAGAAAAAAAAAGGAAAATGAAGAAGAAGAAGGAAGAAGAACTAGCAGAATAAGAAGAAGAAAGAAGAAGAAGAAGAATAAAGAAGAAAAGAGAAGAAGAGGAAGAAAGAGAAATAAGAAAAAAGAAAAAGAACAAAGAAGAAAAAGATGAAATATGTAGAAGAAGAAGAAAAAGAAGAAAAGGAAAGAAGTAGAAAGAAGAAGAGGAAGAAGAAGAAGAAGAAGAAGAAAAGAAAGAAGAAGAAGAGGAATGAGGATGAAGAAGAAAAAGGAAAAAGAAAGAGCATGAAGATAAAATAAAGAAGAAGAAGAATAAGAATGAAGAAGAAGAAAAGATAGAAGAAGGAAAAATAAGAAAGTAGAAGAGAAAGAAGAACAAGAAGAAGAATAAATAGAAGAAGAAGAAGAAGAAGAAGAAGATGATGATGATGATAAAGAAGAAGAAGAAGAAGAAGAAGAAAGAAGAAGAAGAAAGAAGAAGAAGAAAGAAGAAGAACAATAAAGAAAAAAGAAAAGAAAGAAGAAGAAGGACGAAGAAGAAAAAGAAGGAAAAAGAAGATGCACATGAAAGACGAAGAAGAAGAACAAGAGAAAGGACAACACAATGAAGAAGAAGAAGAAAGAAGAAAAAGTAGAAGACAAAGAACAACACAAAGAGAAAGAAAGAAGGGGAAGAGTAACAAGAAGAAGAAAGAATAAAAAGAAAGAAAAAGAAAAAGGAAAAGAAGAAGAAAGAAGATAAAAAAGATGAAGAAGAAGAGGAGAGGAAGAAGTAGAAGAAGAAGAAGAAAAAGAAGAAGAAGAAGCAGAAGGAGACGAAGAAGAAAAAGAAGAAAGAGAGGAAGAAGAAGAAGAAGAAGAAGAAGAAGAAGAAGAAAAGAAGAAGAAAAAGTAGAAGTAGAAGAAGAAGAAGAAGAAGAAGAAGAGCATGAACTAGAATAAGAGGAAGAAGAAGACGAAGAAGGAAAAGACGAAGTAGAAGAAAGAAGAACCCAAACAAAGAAGAAGAAGTAGAAGAAGAAGAGGAAGAAGAAAAAGAAGAAGAAGTGGAAGAAGATGAAGACAAAGAAGAAGAAGAAGAAGAAGAAGAAGGAAAAGTGGAAGAAGAAGAAGAAGTAGACGAGGAAGAAGTGGAAAAAGAAGAAGAAGAAGAAGAAGAAGAAGAAGAGAAAGAAGAAGAAGAAGAAGAAGAAGAAGAAGAAGAAGAAGTAGAAGATGAAGATGAAGAAAAATATGAAGAGGAAGAAGAGGAATAAGAAGAACAAGAAGAAGAAAGAAGGATAAGAAAGAAGAAGAAGAAGAAGAGGAAGAAATAAAAGAAGAAGAAGAAGAAGAAGATGAAGAAGATGATGAAGGAGAAGTAGGTGAAGAAGCAAGAAGAAGAAGAAAAAGACGAAAGAAGTAGAAGAGGAAAGAGGAACAAGAAAGAAGAAGAGGAAGAAGAAGAAGATAAAGAAGAAGATGAAAAAGGAGATAAAGAAGAAGAAGAAGAAGAAGAAGAAGAAGAAGAAGTGAAAGAAGAAGAAGAAGAAGAGGAAGATGAAGAAGAAGAAGAAAAAGAACAAAAACAACAAGAAGAAAAAGAAGAGGAAGAAGAAAAAAAAGAATATGAAGAAGTTGAAGATGAAAAAGAAGAAGAAGAAGAAGAATAAGAAAGAAGAAGAGGAGAAAGATGAAGAAAGAGAAGAAGAAGAAGAAGAAGAAGTAGAAGAAGAATTAGATGAACAAAAGGAAGGAGAAGAAGATGAAGAAGAAGAAGCAAGAGAAGAGGGAGAAGAAGAAGAAGAGGAAGATGGAAAAAGAAGAAGAAGAAAATAAGAAGAAGGAGAAAGAAAGACATTGAAGAAGGAAGACGAGGAAAAAGCCAAAAGAAGAAGAAGAAAAAGAAGACAAAGAAGAAGAAGAAGAAGAAGAAGAAAAAGTAGAAGAAGAAGAAGAAGAGGAAGAAGAGGAACATTGAGAAGAAGAAGAAGAAGAAGATGAAAAAGAAGATGATGAAGAAGAAGAAGAATAAAAAGATATAGAAGAAGAAGAAGACGAATTTGAGGAAAAAGAAAAAAGAAGAAAGAAGAAGAAAGGAGAAGAAGGAGAAGAAGAAGGAGAAGAAGATATAGAAGAAGAGGAGGAAGAAGAAGAAGATAAAGAAGAGGAAGAAGAAGAAGAAGACGAAGAAAAAGAAGAAGAAAGAAGAACAGAAGAAGAAAGTACAAGAAAGAAGATGAAGAAAAAAGAAGAAGAAGAAGAAAGAAGACGAAAAAGAAAGAAGAAGAAAGAAACGGAGAAGAACGAAGAAAAAGAGAGAAGAAGAAGAAGAAAAAAGAAGATTACAACAAAGAAGAAGAAAGAAGAAGAAGAAGAAGTAGAAGAAGTAGAAGTCGTAGAAGAAGAAGAATAAGAAGAATAGGAAGAAGAAGAAGAAGAAGGAGAATAAGAAGAAGAAGAAGATGATGATGACGAGGAACAAGGACCAGAAGAAGAAGAAGAAGATGAAGAAGATGAAGAAGATTAAGAAGAAGAATAAAAAGATGCAAAAGATGAAGAAGAAGAAGATGATGAAGAAAAAAGAAGAAGAAGAAGAATGGAGAAGAAGAATGGTGAAGAAGAAGTGATAAAGGAGAAGAAGAACAAGAAGAAAAAAAATAAGCAGAAGAAGTAGAAGAGGAAGAAGAATAAGAAGAAGAAGTAGAGGAAGAAGAAGAAGAAGAGGAAGAAGAATAAGAAGAAGAAGTGGAGGAAGAAGAAGAAGAAGAGGAAGAAGATAAAGAAGATCATGAAGAAGAGGTTTAAGAATTAGAAGAACAAGAAGGAGAAGAAGAAGAAGAAGAAGAAGAAAGAGAAGAAGAAGAAGGAGAAGAAGAAGAAGAAGGAAGAAGAAGAAGAAGAAGGAGCAGAAGATGATGATCATGAAGAAGAAGACGAAGAAGAAGAAGAAGAAGAAGAAGAAGGAGAAAGAAGAAGAAGAAGAAGAAGAAGAAAAGGAAACAGAAGAAGAAAGAAGAAGCAGAAGAAGAAAGTAAAAGGAAAAAGATGAAGAAAAAAGAAGAAGAAGATTAAAGAAGACAAAGAAGAAAGAAGAAAGAGGAAGGAGAAAAAAATAGAAGAAGAGAGTAGAAGAAGAAGGAGAAAGAGAAAGAACAAAGAAGAAGAAGAAGATGATGATGATGATGATGAAGATGAAGAAGGACAAGAAGTAGATAGAGGAAGAAGAAGAAGGAGAAGAAGAAGAAGATGAAGAAGAAGAAGAAGATGTAAAAAGGGAAGAAGAAGAAGAGGATAAAGAGGAGGAAGAAGAAGAAGAAGAAGAATAAGAAGAAAAAAAAGAGGAAGAAAAAGAAGAAGGTGAAGAATAAGATGAAGAAAAAGAAGAAAAAGAGGATGAAGAAGCAGAAGAAGAAGAAGAAGAAGGAGAAGAAGAAGAGGAAGAACAAGAAGAAGAAATAAGAAGAAGAAGAAGAAGAAGAAGAAATAAGAAGAAGAAGAAGAAGAAGAAGAAAGAAGAAGGAGAAGAAGAGGAAGAAGAAGAGGAGGAAGAAGTGGAGGAAGAAGAAGAGGGAGAGAAAGAAGAAGAACAAGAAGTATAAAAAGAAGAAGAAGAATAAGAAGAAGAAGAAGAAGAAAAAGAAGAAAAGAACAGGAAAAAGAAGAAGATGATGATGAACAAAGAAGAAGAGGGAAGAAGAAGAAGAAGAAGAAGTAGAACGAAGAAGAAAAAAGTAGAACTAAAATGTAGAAGAAGAAAGAAAAAGAAAACTAAGAAGATAAAGAAGAAGAAGAAGAAGATGGAGCCAAAGAAGCACATAAAGAAGTACAAGGAGAAGAAGAAGAAGAACGAGACGAAGAAAGGAGAAGGAGTAGCATAAGAAGAAGGGAAGAAATGAAGAAGGACAAGAAGAGGAAAGAAGAAGAAGAAGAAGAAGAAGATGATGAAGAAAAAGAAGAAATAAGTAGAATGAGAAATAGAACTAGAAAGAAGAAGGAGAAAGAATAATGAAGAAGAAAGAAGAAGAAGAAAGAAGGATGAAAAAAAGTACAAGAAGAAGAAGAAATAGAAGAAGAGAAAGAACAAGAGGAGGAAGAAGAAGACGAAGAAGACGAAGAAGAGGAAGAAGAGGAAGAAGAAGAGGAAGAATAAAAAGAAGAAGGTGATGAATAATAATAATAATTATTATTATTATTATTATAAGAAGAAGAAGTAGAAGAAGAAGAAGAAGAAGATGAGGAAGAAGAAGAAAAAGAAAGAAGTAGAAGAAGAAGATGAAGAAGAAGAAGAAGAAAAAGAGGAAGAACAAAGAAGAAGAAAGAAGAAGAAGAAGAAGAAAGAAGTAGATGAAAGAAGAAAAAATAATAAGAAGAAAAAGAAAGAAGCAGAAAAAAGGAGAAGAAAAAAGAAGAAGAAGAAAAGAAAGAAGAAGAAAAAGAGGAAGAAGAAGAAAAAGAAATAAGAAGAAGAAGAAGAAGAAGTAGAGGAAGAAACAAAGAAGAAAAAGATAAAGAAGAAGACGAAAAAACAAAAGAGGAAGAAGAAGAAAAAGAAGAAGAATAAAAATAAGAAGAAAAAGAATAAGAAGAAAAAGAATAGGAAGGAGAAAATAAGTGGAGGAAGATGAAGTAGAAGAAGAAGAAGATGATGAAGGAGAAGAAGAGTAGAAGAAGAATTAGAAGAAGAAGAAGAGGAAGAAGAAGAAGAAGAACAACAAGAAGAGCAACAATAAGAAGAAAAAGAAGAAGACGAAGAAGATGATGATGAAGAAGAAGAAGAAGAGAAAAAAGAAGAAGAAAAGGAAGAAGAAGACAAAGAAGAAGAAGAAGAAGAACGAGAAGAGCAAGAAGAAAAAGAAAAAGATGAAGAAGCGGACGAAGACGAAGAAGAAGATGATGAAGAAGAAGAAGAACAACAACAACAACAACAAAAAGAATAAGAAGAAGAGCAAGAAGAAGAGGAAGAAGAAGAAGAAGAAAAAGAAGAACAAGAAGAAGTTGAAGAAGAAGAATAAGAACAAATAGAAAGAAGAAGAACAAGAAAAAGAAGAAAAAGAGAAGAAGAAGAAGAAGAAGAAGAAGAAGAAAAACAAAAAAAGGAAGGAGAACAAGAAGAGGAAGAATAAGAATAACGAAGTAGAAGAAGATGAAGAAAAATAAGAAGAAAAAGAAGAAAAAAAAGAGGAAGAAGTAGAAAAAGAAGATTAAAAAGAGGAATAAGAAGAAAAAGAAGATGAAGATGATGAAGAAAAGAATAAGAAGAAGAAGAAGAAGAAAAAACAAGAAAGAAGAAGAAGAAGAAGAAGAAGAAAGAAGAAGAAAGAAGAAGAAAAAAGAAAAAAGACGAAGAAACAAGTAGAAGAAGAAGAAGGAGAAGAAGAGGAAGAGCAAGAAGAAGAAGAAGAAGAAGAAGAAGAATAGGTAGAAGTAGAAGAAGAACAAGAAGAAGAAGAAGAAGATGGAGAAGAAGAAGAAGAAAAAGTAGAAGAGGAAGAAGAAGAGGAAGAAGAAGAAGAAGAAGATGAAGAAGATGAAGAAGAAGAAGAAGAAGAGAGAGATGAAGAAGAAGAGAAAGAAAAAAGAGAAGAAGAAGAAGATGAAGAAGAAGGATGAGAAGGATGAAGAAGAGAAAAAAGATGAAGAAGAGGAAGAAGAAAGAAGATGAAGAAGAAAGAAGAAGAATGAGGAAGGAGAAGAAAGTAGAAGAAGATAGTAGAAGAAGAAGAAGAAAGAAGAAGAACAAAGAAGAAGAAAGAAGAAGAAGAAGAAGAAGAAGATGATGAAGAATAAGAATAAGAAGAATACGAAGAAGAAGAAGAAGATGATGAAGAACATGATGAAGAAGATGAAGAAGGACAAGAAGAAGAAAGAAGAAGAAGAAGAAGAAGGAGAAGGAGAAGAAGAAGAAGAAGAAGAGGAAGACGAAGAAGAAGAAGAAGAAGATGTAAGAGGGGGAGAAGAAGAACAGGAAGAGGAGGAGGAAGAAGAAAAAGAAGAAAAAGAAGAGGAAGAAAAAGAAGGTGAAGGATAAGATGAATAAGAAAAAGTAAAAGAGGGAGAAGAAGAAGAAGAAGGAGAAGAAGAAGAGGAGGAAGAAGAAGAAGAAGAAGAAAGAAGGAGATGAAGAGAAAGAAGAAGTAGAGGAAGAAGAAGAAGAAGAGAAAGAAGAAGAATAAGAAGTAGTAGAAGAAGAAGAAGAAGAAGAAAAAGTTGAAGAGGAGGAAGTTGCAAAAGAAGAAGAAGAAGAAGTAGAAGAAGAAGAAGAAGAAGAAGAAGTAGAAAAAGAAGAAGAAGAAGAAGAAGAAGAAGAAAAAGAAGAAGATGATGATGAAGAAAGAAGAAGAAACAAGAAGAAGAAGAACAAAGAAGAAAAAAGAAGAACTAAAAGTAGAAGAATAAAGAAGAAGAAGACTAAGAAGATAAAGAAGAAGAAAAAGAAGATGGAGCTGAAGAAGCAGAAAAAGAAGTAGAAGAAGGAGAAGAAGAGGAAGAACGAGAACACAGAAGAAGAAGAAGTAGTAGAAGAAGAAGGAAAAAAAGAAGGATAAGAAGAAGAAAGAAGAAGAAGAAGATGATGATGAAGAAAAAGAAGAAAGAAGTAGAAGAAGAAATAGAACCAGAAAGAAGAATGAGAAAGAAGAATGAAGAAGAAAGAAGAAGAAGGAATGAAGAAGAAAAAGTACAAGAAGAAGAAGAAGAAGAAGAAATAGAGTAAGAGGAAGAAGAACAGGAGGAAGAAGAAGTAGAGGAAGAAGGAGAAGAGGAAGAAGAAAAAGAAGAACAATATTTAGAAGAAGAAGATAAAGAAGAACAATATTTAGAAGAAGAAGAAAAGAAGGAGATGAATAATAATAATAATAATAATAATAATAATAATAATAATAATAATAATATGTAGAAGAAGAAGAAGAAGATAAAGACAGAAGTAGTAGTAGTAGAAGAAGAAGAAGAAGGAGAAGAGAGTAGAAGAAAGTAGAAGAAAAAGAGAAAGAAGAAGAAAAGGAAGAAGAAGAAGAAAAAGAGGAAGAAGAAGAAAAAGAAATAATAATAATAATAATAATAATAAAAATAAGAGGAAAAAAGAAGAAGAAAAAGATAAAGAAGAAGAATAAAAAAGAAGAAGAAAAGAAGAAGAAGAAAAAAAAGCAAAAGAGGAAGAAGAAGAAGAAGAATAAAAAGAAGAAGAAAAATAAGAAGAAGAAAAAGAAGAAGAAAAATAAGAAGAAGAAGAAGAAGAAAATAAAGTGGAGGAAGATGAAGTATGTCAAGCCCCTACCTAAATCAGTACCACTATATAACAAAATTAACACCAGAGTCACGAGATACATCTAAGTGAGGACAAAGAACAAACCCAAGGTGGGGACTTGACGATTAGATAACAGCAACTCCAAAATCCAAAGTATATAAAAAAGAACATGTTGTTTTTTTATTTTTATTTTTTTATTTTTTTAAATTTAATCACACCAAAACCTTTCCTCTCTCACACATCTCGTGAAAATGGCTCTGCTGTAGCAGTACCATTCCTATCTCTCTGTGTAGTGGTTGTATAACCTGTGATGTAAGTACTAAATGAGATTTTATATATCTTAGTAGATAAATCACAATAACTAACCAATTATGAAAAAGAGATATCAAATTACCATGAACAGTAAAGATGAATCAGATGCATAAAGCAAAAACCATACCAAATGTCATATATAATGTCATATGAAAACCAAAGAAAAACAAAAAGAAATGCCAGTTCCTTATAGGTGTGTTATTAATGGACTCGATTCCCTTTGACACACTATCCTCTAGATCCAATCATCATCATGACCTCCAGTCAACATCCAACCAAGCATATAACATTAGGCAGATATCTGATCCGAAGATCGATACCCTACGATCCCACACGCTGAGCCTAGTGCCACTAGGCAGGTATGGTACCATACCCTACGACCAACGTTGAGCCTGGTGTAAATCATCATGGGACCATAGCACATAACACTAGGCAGATATCTGATCCGAAGATTGATACCCTACGATCCCACATGCTGAGCTTAGTGGTGAAGATAATGTTCTCTGGGAATCCCAATTTTACTACCATTTTTCCAACTATTAATCAAGATAAGTGTGCCCTATCAAGAGTCCTTTCCTTCCATATTATTTCTTCCTTTTTTATTTTAACATATTGTATCATCTTGTTTCTTTCTTTACCATATGTAACAATATTAATGTGTAACATATGCAACAATCAAAATATTTTGACAGGAAGAAAAGTATGAAAAAATACATAATAATGTGCTACATCACACAGTTAAGAATTTATCTACATGGATTTATTGTACCAAATTTTCTTGCCCACTTCTTATTCTTTTTGATGTCCTACAAGCCCATAATGCAAACATAATCAAGTTAAAATATGCTTATTAGCCAAAAGTGTTGCTTTCTAAAAGGTGTTCCCAAATGGTTAAAAATTCTGCTTTCTAAAAGCTTTCCCAAACAGCCAAAAATCCCAAAATACCTTAATTTGGCTTTTGGCTTCCGTCAGCACAGGACCGCCCAAAGCAGGTGCCCAGTTCAGGAGCGCGTGCTGGTCCAAGGCATGGAACGGTTCCTGTGCATCTCTCTCCCGTCCGACGGAACTGAAATATTATGCCGACGAAATTCGAGACCTCTCGCGTCTCCCGCCGGCCAAATCAACCCCTCTCGGTATCCGCCGCTCCCCAGAAAACCTACGAAACCCCGATGACCAAGCAAAAAAATTCTTACCTTACGGAAATCTTCGTCGGCCGTCAGTGTCGGTGCCAGAACTCAAGGAATGCCTCGCCGGCCATCACTGTCACGTGCCAAAACTCACGAAATCCTCGTCGGCTGTTATTGTCGCGTGTAGGAACTGTGTGAAGCAAGGCAGCAGCGGTCGGAAATCTCGCCCTCGCAACTCCGATAACCTCCCTGCGGTCGGTGTTAGCAGAAGTGCTTTTTCAAATGCATCCCTGCTTCGACTTTTATAACCGCGGTCGAAACCAACTTGCTCGATGGATCATGAACTACATTTTGCATAACACCCCTTCCAAATATTTTGTTTGCACATAATATACCTTCTGCCAAAATGAATAGAACTATGCCGACATTTAATAAATTACAAATATATCCTCAATATTACAAATCTATCCAAATCTTTAAAAATTCATAATTTATTCTTTAAAACAAAAAAAATTACAAGCTGGAAATCATTAGACTCGTCTCAAAGAGCTCTTTCAACAAAAAATAAAATAAAAAAAAGTAAGGCAGATACAAAGTATAAGAAGAAGATGATGAAGAAGGAGAAGAAGAGAAGAAAAAGAAGAAGAAAAAAGAAGAAGAAGAAGAAGAGAAAGAAGAAGAAGAAGAACAAGAACAAGAAGAAGAACAAGAAGAAGAAAAGAAGAAGACGAAGAAGATGATGATGAAGAAGAAGTGGAAAAAGAAGAAGAAAAGGAAGAAGAAGACAAAGAAGAAGAAGAAGAAGAACGAGAAGAGCAAGAAGAAAAAAAAATGAAGAAGAGGAAGAAAACAAAGAAGAAGAAGATGAAGATGGAGAAGAAGAAGAAGAAAAAGAAAAAAAAGAAGAATAACATGAAGCAGAAGAAGAAGAAGAAGAACAACAACAAGAAGAATAAAACGAAGAAGTAAAAGAAGAAGAAGAAGAAGAAGAAAAAAAAGAAGATGAAAAAGAAGAAGAAGAAGAAGAAGGAGAAGAAGAAGAAGAGGAAGAATAAGAATAACAAAGAAGAAGAAGATGATGATGAAAAATAGGAAGAAAACGAAGAAAGAGAAGAGCAGGATGAAGAAAAAGAAGATTAAAAAGAAGAACAAGAAGTAATAGAAGATGAAGATGATGAAGAAGAAGAATAAGAAGAAGAAGAAGAAGAAGAAGAAGAAGAAGAAGAAAAAGTATAAGAAGAAGAAGAAGAAGAAAAAGAAGAAAAACCAGAAAAAAGAAGAAGAAGAAGAAAGAAGAAGAAAGAAGAAAAAAGAAGAAAGACAAAGAAATAAGTAGTAGAAGAAGAAGAAGAAACAAGTAGAAGAAGAAGAAGAAGATGAAGAAGAAGAATAGGAAGAAGAAGAAGAAGAAGAAGAAGGAGTTGAAGAAGAGGAAGAAGAATTTGAAGAAGAAGAAGAAAAAGATGATGATGATGATGATGATGTGGAACTGTAGGAAGAAGAAGAAGAAGCAGATGAAGAAGAGGAAGAAGAATTTGAAGAAGAAGATGATGATGATGATGTGGAAGTGTAGGAAGAAGAAGAAGAAGAAGATGATGATGAAGAATGAGAAAAAGAAGAAGAAGAAGAAGATGATGATGATGATGAAGATGAAGGAGAGGAATAAAAAGAAGAAGAAGAAGATGATGAATAAGAAGAAGAAGAAAAAGGAGTAAAAGAAGACGGAGAAGAAGAAGAAGAAGAAGAAGAAGAAAGAAGAAAATCAAGAAGAAGAAGAAGAAGAGGAAAAAGAAGAAGAAAGAATAAGAAAAAGGAGGAGGAAGAAGAAGAAAGCAGAAGAAAAAAGATGAAGAAAAAAGAGGAAGAAGAAGAAAGAAGAAGAAGAAGAAAAAGAAGAAGAAGAAGAAGAAGAAGAAGAAAAAGAAGAAGAAAAAGAAGAAGAACAAAGAAAAAGAAGTAGATGAAAAAAGAGAAAGGGAAAAAGAAGAAGACGATGAAGACAAAGAAGAAGAAGAAAGAAGAAGTAGATAGAAGAAGGAAAAGAAGAAGGGAGAAGTCGAAAGAAGAAGACGAAGAAAAACGAAGAAAGAAGAAGAAGAGGAAGAAGAAAAAGAAGAAAAAGAAGGAGAAGAAGAGGAAATTGAAGGCGAAAGAAAAAGAAGAAGAAGAAGAAGAAGAAGAAGAAGAAAAACAAGGAGAAGAAAAAGAAAAAGAAGAAGAAGAAGAAGAAGAAGAAGAAGAAGAAGAAAAAGAACAAGAAGAAGGAGAACAAGAAGAAGAAGAAGAAGAAGAAGAAGAAGAAGAAGAGGAAAAAGAAGAAGGAGAGAAAGTTGAACAAAGATGAAGAAAGAAGAAGAAGAAAACAAAGTAGAAGAATGAAGGAGAAAGAAGAAGAAAAAAAAAGCAGAAGAAAGAAGAAGAAGAAGAAAGAAGAAAAGGGAAAAGGAGAAGAAGAAAAAAATGCAAAGTAGAAGAAAAGGTAAATGAAGAAGAAGAAGTAGTAGAAGAAGAAGAAAGATAAAGAAGAAGAAGCAGAAGATGAAGAGTAAGAAGAAAAAGAAGAAGAAGATGATGATGAAGAAGAAGAAGAAGAACCAGAAGAAAAACAAGAAGAAAAAGAAGAACATGAAGAAGAAGATGAAGGCAAAGAAGAAGAAGAAGAAGTTGAGCAAGAAAAAGAAGAAGAAGAAAAAGAAGAAAAAGAAGATGAAGAAGTAGAAGAAGAAATAGAAGAAGTAAAACAAGAAGAAGAGGAAGTAGAAAAAGAAGAAGATGAAGAAAAAGATGAGGAAGAAGAAGAAGAAGGAGAAAAGGAAGAAGAAGAAGAAGAAGGAGAAGAAGAGGAAAGAAGAAGGTGATGAAGAAGAAGTAGTAGTAGAAGAAGAAGAAGAAGAAGAAGAGCGAGAAGAAGAAGGAGATGAAGAAGAAGAGTATAAAGAAGAAGAAGAAGAAGAAGAAGAAAATGAAAGAAGTAGAAGAAGATAACAAGGATAAGAAGAAAAATAAGAAGTGAAAAGAAGAAGAACAAGAAACTGGAAGAAAGAAGATGAAGAAAAAAGAACAAAGAAAAAGAAGAAAGTAGAAGAAGATTGAAGAAGAAGAAGAAAGAAGAAGAAGAGAGAAGAAAAATTAGAGTGAAGAAGAAGAAAGAAGAAGAAACAACACGAAGTAGAGGAAGATAAAGAAGAAGAAGAAGAACAATAAGTAGAAGAAGAAGAAGAAGAAGAAGAAGAAGAAAGAAGAAGAAAATGAAGAAGAGGAAAAAGATGAAGAAGAAGAAGGAGAAGAGGAAAAAGAAGAAGAAAGAATAAGAAAAAGGAGGAGGAAGAAGAAGAAAGCAGAAGAAAAAAGATGAAGAAAAAAGAGGAAGAAGAAGAAAGAAGAAGAAGAAGAAAAAGAAGAAGAAGAAGAAGAAGAAGAAGAAAAAGAAGAAGAAAAAGAAGAAGAACAAAGAAAAAGAAGTAGATGAAAAAAGAGAAAGGGAAAAAGAAGAAGACGATGAAGACAAAGAAGAAGAAGAAAGAAGAAGTAGATAGAAGAAGGAAAAGAAGAAGGGAGAAGTCGAAAGAAGAAGACGAAGAAAAACGAAGAAAGAAGAAGAAGAGGAAGAAGAAAAAGAAGAAAAAGAAGGAGAAGAAGAGGAAATTGAAGGCGAAAGAAAAAGAAGAAGAAGAAGAAGAAGAAGAAGAAGAAAAACAAGGAGAAGAAAAAGAAAAAGAAGAAGAAGAAGAAGAAGAAGAAGAAGAAGAAGAAAAAGAATAAGAAGAAGGAGAACAAGAAGAAAGAAGAAGAAGAAGAAGAAGAAGAAGAAGAGGAAAAAGAAGAAGGAGAGAAAGTTGAACAAAGATGAAGAAAGAAGAAGAAGAAAACAAAGTAGAAGAATGAAGGAGAAAGAAGAAGAAAAAAAAAGCAGAAGAAAGAAGAAGAAGAAGAAAGAAGAAAAGGGAAAAGGAGAAGAAGAAAAAAATGCAAAGTAGAAGAAAAGGTAAATGAAGAAGAAGAAGTAGTAGAAGAAGAAGAAAGATAAAGAAGAAGAAGCAGAAGATGAAGAGTAAGAAGAAAAAGAAGAAGAAGATGATGATGAAGAAGAAGAAGAAGAACCAGAAGAAGAACAAGAAGAAAAAGAAGAACATGAAGAAGAAGATGAAGGCAAAGAAGAAGAAGAAGAAGTTGAGCAAGAAAAAGAAGAAGAAGAAAAAGAAGAAAAAGAAGATGAAGAAGTAGAAGAAGAAATAGAAGAAGTAAAACAAGAAGAAGAGGAAGTAGAAAAAGAAGAAGATGAAGAAAAAGATGAGGAAGAAGAAGAAGAAGGAGAAAAGGAAGAAGAAGAAGAAGAAGGAGAAGAAGAGGAAAGAAGAAGGTGATGAAGAAGAAGTAGTAGTAGAAGAAGAAGAAGAAGAAGAAGAGCGAGAAGAAGAAGGAGATGAAGAAGAAGAGTATAAAGAAGAAGAAGAAGAAGAAGAAGAAAATGAAAGAAGTAGAAGAAGATAACAAGGATAAGAAGAAAAATAAGAAGTGAAAAGAAGAAGAACAAGAAACTGGAAGAAAGAAGATGAAGAAAAAAGAACAAAGAAAAAGAAGAAAGTAGAAGAAGATTGAAGAAGAAGAAGAAAGAAGAAGAAGAGAGAAGAAAAATTAGAGTGAAGAAGAAGAAAGAAGAAGAAACAACACGAAGTAGAGGAAGATAAAGAAGAAGAAGAAGAACAATAAGTAGAAGAAGAAGAAGAAGAAGAAGAAGAAGAAAGAAGAAGAAAATGAAGAAGAGGAAAAAGATGAAGAAGAAGAAGGAGAAGAAGATGATGATGATGAAAAAGAAGAAGAAGAAGGCGAAGATGAAAAAGAAAGTAATAAGAAGAAGAAGAAGAAGAAGAATGAAGTAAAAAAAGGAAGAAAAAGAAAGAAGAAGAAGAAGAAAGAAGAAGAAGAAATAAGGAAATGAAGAAGAAGAAGAAGAAGAAGAAGAAGAGCAAGAGGAAGAAGAAGAACAAAAAGAAGAAGCAGTAGAAGAAGAAGAAGAATAATAATAAGAAGAAGAATAATAAGAAGAAGAATAAGAAGAAGAAGAAGAAGAAGAAGAAGAAGAAGACGAAGAAGAAGAAGAAGAAGAAGAAGAAGAAGAAGAAGAAGAAAAGAAGAAGAAGAAGAAGAAGAAGAAGAAGGACGAGAAGAAGGGGAAAAAATAATGACGAAGAAGAAGATGAAAAAAGAAGAAGAAGAAGAAGGAGAAGGAGGAGAAGAAGTAAAAGAATGAAGAAGAAGAAAAAAAAGAAGAATAAGAATAAGAAGAAGTAGAAGAAGATGATGATGAGGAAGAAGAAAGCGAACAAGAAGATGAAGAAAAAGATAAAGAAGAAGAATAAGGAGAAGAAGAAGAAGAAGAAGAAGAAGAGGAAGAAGAAGAAGGAAGAAGAAGAAAAAGAAGAGGAAGAAGAAGAAAAAGAAGAAGAAAGAAGAAGAAGAAAGAAGAAGAAAAAAAGAAAGTTGATGAAAGAATAAGAAGAAAAAAGATGTAGAAGAAAGAAGAAGAAGAAGAAAAAAGAAGAAAGAAGTACAAGAAAGAAGAAGAAGGAACAAGAAAAAGAAAGAAGAGGAAGAAGAAAGAAGAAGAAGAAGATGAAGAATAAGAAGAAAAAGAAGAAGAAGAAGAAGAAGAAGAAGAAGAAGAAAGAAGAAGAAGAAGAAAGAAGAAGAGGAAAGGAGAAGAAGAAGAAAGAAGAAGAAGAAGAAGGAGAAGAAGAACAAGAAGGAGAAGAACAACAAGAAGAAAAAGAAGAAGAAAGAAGTAGATAGAAAAAGAAGAAGAAAAAGAAATATTTAGAAAGAAGGAGAAAGAAGAAGGAGAGTTAAAGATTAGGGATTAGGGATTTGGGAAAGAAGAAGACGACAATGAATATGAAGAAGAAGTTAGAGAAGAATAAGATGAAGAAGAAAGAAAAAGAAAAAAAGAAGAACATATATGAAGAAAGGAGAAGAAGGAGAAGAAAGTCAAAGAAGAAAGAAGAAATGAGAAGTAGAAAAAGAAAGAAGAAGAGGAAAGAAGATGAAGGATGAAGATGAAGAAGAAGGAAGAAGAAAGAAGCAGAAGAGAAAGAACATGAAGAAGAAGAAGAAGAAGAACAAGAAGAAGAAGAAGAAGAAGAAAAAGAAGAAGAAGAAGAAGAAGAAGAAGCAGAAGAAGAAGAAGAAGAAGAAGAAATAGAAGAAAGAGGACGAAGAAGAAGAAGAAGAAGAAGAAGAATACAGAAGAAGAATAATGGGAAAGAAAAAGAAAAAAAAGAAGAAGAAAGATGAAGAGGAAGAAGAGGAAGAAGAGGATTGGGAAGAAGAAGAAGAAGGAGAAGAAGATGAAGTAGTAGAACAAGAAGAAGAAGACAAAGAAAAAGAAGAAAGAAGAAAGAAGAAGTACATAGAACAAAAAGAAGAAGAAGAGACAAATAGAAAGAAGAAGAAAGAAGAAGAAGATGAAAGAAATAGAAGAAAGAAGAAGAAAAAGAAAGAAGAAAAAAGATGAAGAAGAAGAATGAAGAAGAAGAACAAGAATACGAAGAAAAAGAGAAAAAAAGAAGAAAAAGAAGAAGAACAAGAATATGAAGAAGAAGAAGAAGAGGAAGAAAAAGAAGAAGACACAGAAGAAGAAGAAGAAGATGAAGAAGAAGAAGAAGAAGAAGATGAAGAAGAAGAATAAGAAGAATAATAAGGTGTCGAAAAAGTTGGAAAAGAAGAAGAAGAAAAGAAAAAAGAGGAAGAAGAAGAGAAAGAAGAAGAAGAAGAAGAAAAATAAGAAGAAGAAGAGGAATAAGAAGAAGAAGAAAAAGAAGAAGATGAAAAAGAATGAGAAGAAGAGGGAAAAGTAGTAGAAGAAGAAGATGAAAAAGGAGAAGAGGAAGACCAAGAAAAAGAAGAAGAAGAAGAAGAAAAAGATGAAGAAGTGGAAGAATACAAACGAGAAGAAGAAGAAGATGAAGAAGAAGAAGAAGAAGAAGAAGAATTATAATAAGAATGAGAAGGAGAAGAAGAAGAAGAAGAAGAAGAAGAAGAAGAAGAAGAAGAAGATGATGATGATGATGATGATGATGAGGATGATGATGATTATGTTGATGATGATGAAAAACGAGAAGAATAGGAGGAAGAAGAAGAAGGAGAGGAGGAAGAAAAAGAAGAATAAGAAGAATAAAAAGAAGAAAAAGCGAAAAAAGAAGATGAAAAGGAAGAAGAAGAAGAAGAAGAAGAACAAGAAGAAGTAGAAGAAGTAGACGATGAAGAAGAGGAAGAAGAAGAAGAAGAAGAAGAAGAAGTAGAAGAAGAACTAGATGATGAAGAAGAGGAACAAGAAGAAGAAGCAGAAGAAATGGAAGAAGAAGAAGATGAAGAAGAAGGATGAGAAGGATGAAGAATAGGAAGAAGATGAAGAAGAGGAAGAAGAATATGAAGAAGAAGAAGAAGAAGAAGAAGTAAAGAAGTAAAGTAGAAGAAGGAGAAGAAGAAGAAGTAGAAAAGAAGAAGAAGAAAGTGATGATGATGATGATGTGGAAGTGTAGGAAGAAGAAGAAGAAGAAGAATGAGAAAAAGAAGAATGAGAAAAAGAAGAAGAAAAAGATGATGATGATGATCATGAAGAAGAAGGAGAGAAAGAAGAAGAAGAAGAAGAAGAAGAAGAAGATGAATAAGAAGGAGAGAAAGATGAAAAAGAAGAAGAAGGAGAAGAAGAAGAAGAAGAAGAAGAATAAGTAGAAGAAGAAGAACAAGAAGTAGAAGAAGTAGAATAAGAAGAAAGAAGAAAAAATCAAGAAGAAGAAGATGAAGAAGAGGAAAAAGAAGATGAAGAAAGAATAAGAAAAAGGAGGAAGAAGAAGAAGAAAGTAGAAGAAAGAAGATGAAGAAAAAAGAAGAAGAAGAAGAAAGAAGAAGAAGAAGAAGAAGAAGAAGAACAAAGAAGAAGAAGTAGATGAAAAAAGAGAAAGGAAAGAAGAAGAAGAAGATGAACACGAAGAAGAAGAAGAAAGAAGTAGATAGAAGAAGAAAAAGAAGAAGCGAGAAGTCGAAAGAAGAAGAAAGAAGAAGAAGAAGAAAGATGAAGAAGAAAGAAGAAGAAGAAGAAGAAGGAGAAAAAGAAGGAGAAGAAGAAAATGAGGAAATAAAAGACGAAAGAAGAAGAAGAAGAAGAAGAAAAACAAGGAGCAGAAGAAGAAGAAGAAGAAGAAGAAGAAGAAGAAGGAAAACAACGAGAAGAAGAAGAAGAAGAAGAAGAAGAAGAAGAAGAAAAAGAAGAAAGAAGAAAGAAAAAGAACAAGAAGAAGAAGGAAGAAAAAGAACAAGAAGAAGAAGGAGAACAAGA
The DNA here is from genome assembly GCA_023846275.1 of Vanilla planifolia. NCBI lineage: Eukaryota > Viridiplantae > Streptophyta > Magnoliopsida > Asparagales > Orchidaceae > Vanilla > Vanilla planifolia. Next base: position 19,492 of record JAIUJO010002597.1, on the reverse strand, counting down.
AGAAAGAAAGAACAAGAAGAAGAAGAACAAGAAGAAAAAGAAGAAGAAGAATTGAAAGTAGAACAAAGATGAAGAAAGAAGAAGAAAAAAACAAAATAAAAGAATGAAGGAGAAAAAAGAAGAAGAAGAAGAAGGCAAAAGTAGAAAAACAAAGAAGAAGAAGAAGAACGGAGAAGAAGAAAGAAGAAAAGGAAAAGGGAGAAGAAGAAAAAAAAGACGAAGAAGAAGAAATGGTGGAAGAAGAAGAAGAAGAGAGAAGAAGAAGAAGAAGAAGATGAAGATGAGGATGAAGAAGAAGATGAAGATGAAGAAGTTGAAGAAGAAGAAGAAGAAGAACCAGAAGAAGAAGAAGAAAAAGAAGAAGAAGATGAAGATGAAGAAGATGAAGGCAAAGAAGAAGAAGAAGTTGAGTAAGACAAAAAAGAAGAAGAAGAAGAAGAAGAAGAAGAAGAAAAAGAAGAAGATGAAGAAGTAGAAGGAGAAATAGAAGAAGTAGAAGAAAAAGTAGAAGGGGAAGAAGAAAAAGAAGAAGGAAAGAGGAGGAAAATGAAGAAAAAGGAGAAAGGGACGAAGAAGAAGAAGAAGAAGAGGAACGAAGAAGGCGATGAAGATGAAGTAGAAAAAGAAGAAGTAGAAGAAGAAGAAGACCTCTTCTTCTTCTTTTTCTTCCTCTTCCTCTTCCTCTTCTAGTATTTTTCTCTTCCACTTCTTCTTCTTCTTCCTGTTCTACTTCTTCTTCTTCTTCTTCTTCTACTCCTATTTCTTCTTCTTCTTCTTCCTCTTCCTCTTCTTCTTCTTCTTTTTCTTCTTCTTCTTCTACTTATTCTTGTTCTTCTTCTCCTTCTTTTTCTTTTTCTTCTTCTTCTTCTTCTCATTCTTATTCTTCTTCTTCTCCCTCTTTTTCTTCTTCTTTATTCTTCATCTTCTTTCTTCATCTTCTTCTTCTTCTTCTTTCTTGTTCTACTGTCTTGTTCTTCTTCTTCATCTTTTTTCTTCCTCTTCTTCCCTCTGTTTCTTCTTTCTTCTTCTTTCTTCTTCTTCTTCTTCTTCTTCGTCTTCTTCTTCTACTTTCTTCTTCTTTCTTCTTTCTTCTAATTCTTTATACTTCTTTCTTCATTCTTCTTCTTGTTTCTTCCTCTTCCTCTGCTGTCGCTTGTTTTTTTCTTGTTTTTCTTCTTCTTCTGCTTTCTTCTTCTTCTTTTACTTCTATTTTCTTCTTTTCTCTGTCTTTTTTCTTCTTCTTCTTCTTTCTTCATCTTATTTCTACTTCTTTCTTTTTCTTCATCTTTCTTCTTCTTATTCTTCTTCTCCATTCTTCTTCTTCTTCTTCGTATTCTTCTTCTTCTTTTTTTTTTATTGTTTCTTCTTCTTTTCTTCTTCTTTCTTTTTCTTCTTCTTATTTCTTCTTTTTCTTCATCTTTTTCTACTGTCTTCTTCTTCCTTCTTTCTCATCTTCTTTCTTCGTTATCTTCTTCTTCAACTTCTTCTTCTCCTTCTTTCTTTTTCTTCTTCTTACTTGTTCTTCTTTCTTCTTCTTCTTCCTCACTCTTCTTCTTTCATCATCTTCTTCTTTCTCGTTCTTCTTTCTTCTTCTTCCTTATTCTTTTTCTACTTGTTCTTCTTCATTTTTCTTCTTCTTCATCATCTTCTTCTCCTTTTTCTTCTTTCTTCTTCTTCTTTCTTCTTCTTCTCTCTTCTTCATCTTCTTTCTCCTTCCTCTTTCCTCTTCTTCTTCATTCTTCTTCTTCTTCTTTCTTCTTCTTTGTTAATCTTCATCTTTCTACTTCTTTCACCTTCATTTTCTTCTTCATCTTCTTCTTCTTTTTTCTTCTTCTTCCTCTTCTTAATCTTTCTTCATCAACTTTCTTCTTCTTTCTTCTTCTTCTACATTCTTCTTCATCTTCTTTCTTCATCTTTCTTCTTCTACCTCTTCTTCTTCCTCCTCTTCGTCTTCTTCTTCTTCTTCTTCTTCTTTATCTTCTTCCTCTTCTTTTACTTCTTCCTCTATCACTTCTTCTTCTTCTTCTTCTTCTTCTTCTTCTTCTCCTTCTTCTTCTTCTTCTGGTTCTTCTTCTCCTTCTTTCTTCTTCTTCTACTTCTTCTTTCATCTTCTTCTTCTTCTTCTTTTCTTTCATCTACTTCTACTTTTCTTCTTCTTCTTCTACTTCTTCTTCTTCCTCTTTTTCATCTTCTTCTTCTTCTTCTTCTTTTACTTCTTCTTCTTGTTCTTCTTCTTCTTCTTCTTCTTCTTCTTCTTCTTCTTCTTTTTCTTCTTCTTCTTCTTCTTCTTCTTCTATTTCTTCTTCTTCTTCTTCTTCTACTTCTTCTATTTGTTCTTCTTCTTCTTCTTCTTCTTCTTCTTCTTTTTTCTTCTTTCTTCTTTCTTCCTCTTCTTTCTAACTCTTTCTTTTTCTTTTTCTTTTTTCTTTCTCTTCTTCTTCTTCCACTTTTTTTCTTCTTATTTTTCTTCTTATAATTCTTCTTCTTCTTCTTCTTCTTCTTCTTCTTTCTTCTTCTTCTTCTACGTCTTTCTTCTTCTTTCTTCTTTTTCTACTTCTTGTTCTATCTTCTTCTTCTTTTCTCTTCGTCTTCTTTCTTCTTCTTCTTTGTTCATCTTATTTCATCTTGTTCTTTCTTCTCCTTTTTTCTTCTTCTTATTCTTCCTCCTTTCTTCTTCTTCGTCTTCGTCTTCTTCTTCGTCTTCATCTTCTTCTTCTTCTTCTTCTTCTTGTTTCTTCTTGTTTTCCTGTTCTTATTTCTTTTTTTTCTTCTTTCTTGTTTTTTTTCTTCTTCTTTTTGTTCTTTCTTCTTCTTCTTTCTCCTTCTTCTTTCATCTTTTTCTTCTTCTTCTATTCCTTCTCCTTCTTCTTACTTCATCTTCTTCTTACTTGTTCTTCTTTCTTCTTCATCTTCCTCATTCTTCTTCGTTCATCTTTTTCTTCTTTCTTGTTCTTCTTTCCTCTTCTTATTCTTCTTCTTTCTTCCTCTTCATCTTTCTTTTTCTTCTTCTTCGTCTTCTTCTTTTTCTTCTTTCTTCTTCTTCTTCCTTTTTCTTTCTTCTTCACCTTCTTTCTTCTTCCTTTTTCTTCTTCTTCATTCTTCTTCTTCTTCTTTATTCTTTTTTGTTATTCTTCTTCTTCTTTCTACTTCTTTCATATTTTTCTTCTTCTTCTTCTTCTTCTTCTTCTTTTGTCTTCTTCTTTCTCTTCTTCCTCATTCTTCTTCATCTTTCTTCTTCTTTTTGTTCAAATTTCTACTTTCTTAGTCCTCCTCTTCTTCTTCTTCTTCTTCTTCTTCTTTCTCCTCTTCTTGTGCCTCTTCCACTTCCACTTTTTCTTCTTTTTCCTCTTCCACTTCTTCTTCTTCTTCTTCTTCTTCTTTTACTACTTCTTCTTCTTCTTCTTCTTCTTTCTCTACTTCTTCTTCTTCTTTTTCTTCTCCTTCTTCTTCTTCTTCTTCTTCTTCTTCTTCTTTCACTTTTTCTTCTTCTTCTTTTTGTTCTTCTCATTCTTTTTCTTCTTCTTCTTCTTCTCCTTCTCCTCCTTCTTCTTCTTCTTCTTCCTCTTTTTCTTCTTCTTCTTTATTCTTAATCTTCTATCTTCTTCATCTTCTTTCTTGTTCTACTTTCTTCTTCTTCTTCTTCTTCTTCTTCTTTCAACCTCTTCTTCCTTCTTTTTCATCTTTCTTCTTCTTTCTTCTTCTTCGTCTTCTTCCTTTCTTTTTCTTTCTACTTCTTTCTTGATTCTTCTTCTTTTTTCTTCCTCTTTACTTCTACTTGTTTTTTATTCTTGTTTTTCTTATTCATCTTTTTCTTATTGTTCTTTTTCTTCTTCTTTCTTCTTCTTCTTTTTCTTCTTCTTCATCTTCCTTCTTCCTCTACCTTTTCTTCTATCTTCTTCTTCTTTTCTCTGTCTTCTTTCTTCTTCTTCTTCTTCTTTCTTCATCTTATTTCTACTTCTTCTTTCTTTTTCTTCTTCTCTCTTCATCTTATTCTTCTTCTTCGTTCTTTTTCTTCTTCGTCGTATTCTTTTTCTTCTTCTTCATCTCCTTCTTCTTCTTGTTTCTTCTTCTTTTCTTCTTCTTTCTTTTTCTTCTTCTTTCTACTTCTTTTTCTTCTTCTTTTTCTTCTTTCTTCTCCTTCCTTCTTTCTTATCTTCTTTCTTCTTTATCTTCTTCTTCTACTTCTTCTTCTCCTTCTTTCTTTTTCTTCTTCTTACTTGTTCTTCCTTCTTCTTCTTCCTCATTCTTCTTCTTTCATCTTCTTCTTCTTTCTTGTTCTTCTTTCATCTTCTTCCATATTCTTCTTCTTCTTCTTCACCTTTTTTTTTCTTCTTCTTCTTCTTCGTCTCCTTTTTCTTCTTTCTTCTTTTTTTTCTTCTTCTTCTTTCTTCTTCATCTTCTTTCTTCTTCCTCTTTCCTCTTCTTCTTCATTCTTCTTCTTTCTACTTCTTTTAGCTTCTTTTTCTACTACATCTACTTCTTCTTCTTTCTTCTTTTTCCTTTTCTTAATCATTCTTCAACTTTTTTCTCTTTCTTTCTCCATCTTCTTCATTCTTCTTCAGCTTCTTTCATCTTTCTTCTTCTTCTACTTTTTTTACTTTCTTCATCTTCTTCTTTTTCTTCTTCTTCTTCTTCTTCTTTATTCTTCTTCTTCTTCTACTTCTACCACTTCTTCTTCCTCTTTGCCTATTTCTTCTTCTTCTTCTTCTTCTTCTTCTTCCTCTTCTTTTACTTCTTCCTCTATCGCTTCTTCTTCTTCTTCTTCTTCTACTTCTTCTTCTTCTTCTTCTTCTTCTTCTTCTTCTCCTTCTTCTTCTTCTTCTTTTGGTTCTTCTTCTCCTTCTTTCTTCTTCTTCTTCTTCTTTCTTCTTCTTCTTCTTCTTCTTTTCTTTCATCTACTTCTTCTTCTACTTCTTCTTCTTCTTCTTTCTCTAATTCTTCTTCTTCTTCTTCTTTTTCTTTGTTTTCTTCTTCTTCTTCTTGTTTTTTCTACTTCTTCTTCTTCTTCTTCTTCTTCTTCTATTTCTTCTTCTTCTTCTTCTTCTTCTTCTATTTCTTCTTCTCTTCTTCTTATTTTTCTTTTTCTTTCTTCTTCTTTCTTTTTTCTTCCTCTTCTTTTTACCTCTTCTTCTTTCTTCTTCTTGTTTCTTCTCTTCTTTTTCTTCCTCTTGTTTCTTCTTCTTGTTTTTCTTCTTCTTATTCTTCTTCTTCTTCTTTTTCATCTTCTTTCCTCCTCTTCTTCGTCTTCCTCTTCCTTCATCTTCTTCTGCTTCTTCTTCTATCTTCTTCTTCTTTTCTCTTCATATTCTTTCTTCTTCTTCTTCTTCTTCTTCTTCTTCTTTGTTCATAATATTTTTCCTTATTCTTCTTTCTTCTTGCTCTTTTCTCTTCTTCTCTTTCTTCTTCTTATTCTTCCTCCTTTCTTCTTCTTCTCTTTTTGTTTTTCTTCTTCTTCTTCTTCTTCTTCTTCTTGTTTCTTATTCTTTTCCTCTTCTTCTTTATTTTTCTTCTTAATTCTTGTTCCTTTTTCTTCTACTTTTTATTCTTGCTTCTTCTTCTTTCTCCTTTTTTCTTCTTTTTCTTCTTCTTCTACTTCTTCTCCTTCTTCTTTCTTCATCTTCTTCTTACTTGTTCTTCTTTCTTCTTCTTCTTGCCCATTCTTCTTCGTTCATCTTCTTCTTCTTTCTTGTTCTTCTTTTCTCTTCTTTCTTATTCTTCTGCTTTCTTCCTCTTTATCTTTCTTCTATCTTCTTCATCGAGGAAGATGAAGTAGAAGAAGAGAAGATGAAAATGGAGAAGAAGAGAAGAAGAAGAATAATAAGAAGAAGAAGAAGAGGAAGAAGAAGAAGAAGAACAAGAAGAAGAACAAGAAGAAGAAAAAGAAGAAGACTAAGAAGATGAATTAGTGGAAAAAGAAGAAGAAAAGGAAGAAGAATACAAAGTAGAAGAAGAAGAAGAACGAGAAGAGCAAGAAGAAAAAGATGAAGAAGAGGAAGAAGACGAAGAAGAAGAAGATAAAGATGATGAAGAAGAAGAAGAAGAAGAAGAAAAAGAATGAGAAAAAGAGCAGAGAACGAAGAAGAACAAGAAGAATAACTAGAAGCAGAAGCAGAAGAAGAAGAAGAAGAAGAAGAAGAAGAAGAAGAAGAATAAGAAGAAGAAGAATAAGAAGAAGAACAAGAAAAATAAGAAGAAGAACAGGAGGAAGAAGAAGAAGAAGAAGAAGAAGAAGTTGAAGAAGAAGAATAATAAGAACTAGTAAAGAAGAAGAAGAAGAAGAAGAAGAAGGCGAAGAAGAAGAGGAAGAATAAGAATAACGAAGAAGAAAATGAAGATGAAAAATAGGAAGAAAAAGAAGAAAGAGAAGAGGAAGAAGAAGAAAAAGTTGAATAAGAAGATAATGAAGATGAAGATGATCAAGAAGAATAAGAAGAAGAAGAAGAAGAATAAGAAGTATAAGAAGAAGAACAAGAAGATAAAGAAGGAGAAAAATCAAGAAAGAAAAAGAAGAAAAAGAAGAAGAGGAATAAAGAAGAAGAAAAAGATGAAGAAACAAGTAGTAGAAGAATAAGAAGAAGAAACAAGTAGAAAATGTAGAAGAAGAAGAAGAAGAATAGGAAGAAGAAAAAGAAGAAGAAGAAGAAGAAAAAGAAAAAGAAGGAGAAGAAGAAAAGTAGACGAGGAAGAAGAAGAGGAAGAAGAAGTAGAAGAAGAAGGAGGAGGAGATGAAGAAGTGGAACAAGAAGATGATGAAGAAGAAGTAGAAGAAGAAGAAGAAGATGATGATGATGATGATGATGTGGAAGTGTAGGAAGAAGAAGAAGAAGAAGAAGAAGAAGAACAAAAAGAAAAAGAAGAAGAAGAATGAGAAAAATAAGAAAAATAAGAAAAAAAAGAAGATGATGATGATGATGAAGAAAAAGAGGAAGAAGAAGAAGAACAAGAAGAAGTAGAAGAAGATGAATAAGAAGAAGAAGAAAAAGAAGAAGAAGGAGAAGAAGACGAAGAAGAAGAACAAGAAGAAGAAGAAGAAGAAGGAGAAGAAGACGAAGAAGAAGAAGAAGAAGAAGAAGAAGAAGAAGAAGAAGGAGAAGAAGAAATAAGAAGAAGAAAATCATGAAGAAGAAGAAGAAGAAGAGGAAAAAGAAGAAGAAGAAGAAAGAACAAGAAAAAGGTGGAGGAAGAAGAAGAAAGTTATAGAAAGAAGATGAAGAAAGAAGAAGAAGAAGAACAAGAAGAAGAAAAAGAAGAAGAAAAAGAAGAAGAAGAAGAAGAAGAAGAAGAAGAAGAAGAAAAAGAAGAATAAAGAAGAAGTAGATGAAAAATGAGAAAGGGAAGAAGAGGAAGAAGAAGAAGAAGAAAGAAGAAGTAGATAGAAGAAGAAAAAGAAGAAGGGAGAAGTCGAAGGAAGAAGAAAGAAGAAGAAGAAAAAAATGAAAAAGGAGTAGAAGAAGAAGAAGAAGAAGAAGAAGAAGAAGGAGAAAAAAGAAGGTGAAGAAGAAGAAGAGGAAATAGAAGATCAAAGAAGAAGAAGAAGAAGAAGAAGAAGAAGAAGAAAAACAAGAAGGAGAAGAAGAAGCAGAAAAAGAAAAAAAAAGAAGAAGAAGAAAAAGAAGAAGAATTAAAACAAGAAGAAGAACAAGAAAAAGAGAAAGAAGAAGAAAAAGAACAAAAAGAAGGAGAACAAGAAGAAAGAAGAAGAGGAAGAAGAAGAAGGAGAAGAAGAGGAAGAAGAAAAGAAGAAGAAGAAGAAGAAGACGACGAAGGAGAAAAAGAAGGTGAAGAAGAAGAAGAGGAAATAGAAGTGATAGAAGAAGAAGAAGAAGAAGAAGAAGAAGTAGAAGAAGAAGAAAAACAAGGAGAAGAAGAAGAAGAAAAAGAAGAAAAAAAGAAGACGAAAAAGAAGAAGAATTAAAAGAAGAAGAAGAATAAGAAAAAGAGAAAGAAGAAGAAAAAGAACAAGAAAAAGAAGGAGAACAAGAAGAAAGAAGAAGAAGAAGAAGAAGGAGAAGAAGAGGAAGAAGAAAATGAAGAAGAAGAAGAAGAAGAAGAAAAACAAGTAGGAGAAGAAAAAGAAAAAGAAGAAGAAGAAAAAGAGAAAGAAGAAGAAAAAAAAGAATAAGAAGAAGAAGGAGAACAAGTAAAAAGAAGAAGAAAAAGAAGAAGAAGAATAGAAAGTAGAACAAAAATGAAGAAAGAAGAAGAAAAAAACAAAGTAGAACAATGAAGGAGAAAAAAGAAGAAGAAGGAGAAAAAAGTAAAAGAAGAAAGAAGAAGAAGTAGAATGGAGAAGAAGAAAGAAGAAAAGGAAAAGGAGAAGAAGAAAAAAAGACGAAGAAGAAGAAAAGGCAGAAGAAGAAGAAGTGGAAAAAACAAGAAGAGAAAAGAAGTAGAGGAAGAAGAAGAAGAAGAACAAGGAGAAGATGAAGAGGAAGAAAAAGAAGGAGAAGAAGATGATGAAGATGAAGAAGAAGAAGATGATGATCATAAAGAAGAAGATGAAGGTGAAGAAGAAGAAGAAGTTGAGCAAGAAGAAGAAGAAGAAAAAGAAGAAGATGAAGAAGAAGTAGAAGAAGAAATAGAAGAAGTAGAAGAAGAAGAAGAAGAGGAAGAAGAAAAAGAAGTTGAAGAAGAAACAGAATAGGAAGAAGAAGCCGAAGAAGGAGAAAAGGAAGAAGAAGAATAAAGAAGAGAAGAGGAAAGAAGAAGGCGATGATGAAGAAGTAGAAGAAGAGGAAGAATAAGTAGAAGAAGAAGAAGAAGATGAAGTAGAGAAAGAAGAAGAAGAAGAAGATGATGAAGAAAAAAAGTATGAAGAAGAAGAAGAAGAAGAAGAGGAATTAGAAGATGAAGAAAGAAGAAGTGGAAGAAGAAAAGAAGGATAAGTAGAAAAATAAGAAGAAAGAAGAAGAACAACAACAACAACAAGAAACTAGAAGAAACAAGATGAGGAAAAAAGAAGAAGAGAAAGAAGAAGATTAAAGAAGAAGAAAGAAGAAGATTGAAAAAGAAGAAGAAAGAAGAAGAAGAGAGGAGAAAAAGTAGAATAAAGAAGAAGAAAGAAGAAGAAGAAACAAAACGAAGTCAAGGAAGATGAAGAAGAAGAAGAAGAAGAGGTAGAAGAAGAAGAAGAAGAAGAAGAAAGAAGAAGAAAATGAAGAAGTAGAAAAGATGAAGAAGATGAACAAGAAGAAGATGATGATGATGAAAAAGAAGAACAAGAAGAAGAAGAAAAAAAAAAAATGAAAGTTGTAAGACCAGAAGAAGAAAGAATTAGAAAGAGGAAGAAAAAGAAAGTAGAAGAAGAAGAAAGAAGAAGAAGAAGATGATGAAGAAGAAGAAGCAGAAGAAGAAGAAGAAGAGCAAGAGGTAGAAGAAAAAGAACAAGAAGAAGAAGAAGAAAGAAGAAGAATAAGAATAATAAGAAGAAGAAGAAAGTGAAGAACAGGAAGAAGAAGAAGAAGAAGAAGAAGAAGAAGAGGAAGAAGAAGA